>VMDR010000977.1:59880-158136 GCA_007922815.1 Macrotus californicus
GGGGGGAGCGATGACACTGAGGAGTCAAATCTGAATGACTGAGGGGAAGGTGAGTTATGGAGCCCCAGAAGAGAGGCTGTTTGGGGTAAGGGAATGTATGGATTTGGTATCAGCCTGCCCCTTTGCTGTATGAGGAGCATTTGCTTGATTAAACTAGCCTACATGCCCTCCTTTGTCCCGAAGGGCCCCAAGATAGGGGACTCTGGGCTCCGGTGGCCCCTGCTCATCTGTAAGAGTGGCACTGCCTAGTGGGGAGGGAGTGCAGGGCTCTGATGCTTCTCCAGGGAACAAGAGGTAGTTTGCTGGCGATGCCTGCTCCCCTGTCACGTGTAGAAGGAGACTGGGTACAGGAGCAGGGAGGCGCTGGGGGCCGATGGGGTACGATGAAGAAGGTGGGTGGTGCATGGCCCTTCTCCTACAAATGGTCAGAACAGCTCTGTGTTTTTCCTGGGGCGAGGGTGGGGGTGGGGGTGGGGGTGGGAAATCAAAGAGAAACTTTACTCAAGACCCAATGTGATTTTTTCTTGCTCTTGAAATTTAAAAGTTTCTGGAATTTGTGTTTTCAAATTCAAGTTTGACAATAACCATGTGGATAAAATGACAACATGACAAACTCTGTGTCCTCCAAAGAGGGAATGGAGAGTAGAACTGCTTTGCTGGCATTCTCGGGAAAGCTGTCTTTTCAAGAAACTGCCTTCTGCTACTGTTAAAGCAAAGGGTTCCCCAGAATATAAATGGAAAGGAGAGTAGGAGAGCGCAGATAAGGAGCCAGCAGTACGTGGTGGATGGGTGACCTTCCAGACCAAGAGAAAAACTAGTGATGACAGGGTGACAGGGTGGTGATGGAATCCAGAGAGGTTAGACAGAAGAGTGATCAGGGTTGGCAGTGGAGGGAGTGTGAGGAATTCAGCTTGGGAAATATCATATGTTGCGTATTAACTGGAAATTCTAGAAATTTATGGAGACATTTACTCTGAATTGGAGAGTTTTTCTTGGCAAATTGAGACTTTAATTAGTTTAATATTTTATTACTAGGGATCATGTTCAATTTTACATGAAGGTTGGCGATGGAAGAATGCTATAAAACGTCAAGACTCTGTTTATACTCAGGTTCGGGGAAAATAAACCACATTCGAGTGCCAGCACGCTTATTGCAGCAGATGCTCGGCGTTTCTTTGCGTTGTGAATGCTGAGTTAGTGTTTTCTTTGGTGGTGTGAGTGTGAAGAGAGAGTTGAGCCTGCATCAGAGAAGACAGACATAAAAGCCCATTCTGAAGTCCTGAGCCCCAGCTCTCACTGCAGCCGCGTGTTTAAGCAGCCAGCCAAGGGATTTGGGCCTGCCTTCAGCCTCTCTGCGCTGCCACCTCCTTGCTGTGAAATGAGGTTAGATGGTATCAGAGGTCTTGCCAATGCTGAAGTTAGGTGATTCTAAGAGAGAAAAGAGAAAGACAGTCTTTGTTTGTTGAGCCACATTTTATAAAATTTATACCTAAAACACAGAAACACGTACTATATAGTGGAAAGGTCCGCCTTCCCACACTTGCTTTCTGTGCAGCCTGTCAGGGGGAGGCCATGAGTGACAGCTGAAATGAGGACAGACTTGAGAAGTCTGCACCCCAGACCTGCCTTGATGCCAGCGCTGGCCCCCAGCAGCTCTGTTCACACCATTTAACTGATTGCTCTGACGGGCCTTGAAGGGGAGGTTGCCAGGTGTCCTTTTTATTTTCTAGATGGTTCCACATTTGTGCCTTCTGTCTGCTAAACCAAGAACATGTTCATGATATGAAGAGAAAAAAGCCGACAGATTTAGAGTGAGACATACCTACCTACATTCATATCCTGGCATTGCACTGAGCAGGTGTATTAAATTTATGCAGCTCAATTTGCTCACCTGTAACCAGAGGGCATTGGAGCCCACCTCCCAGGGTTTTGGTGAGAACTGAGCAAATGTAGGGAAAGCATCATGCACACTGCCCGGGTTCCAGCAGGTGCTCAGCCAGGGAACTTCCTCCCTCTTGTCTAGGCATGAACCATGCACTTTTCTGCCAGTGCAAGTCCTCGGGCAAGAGAGGCTGAGTCTGACCATCTGCCCTCTCTGTAAAAGGCTTCTGGAGCACCTTGCCAATCTCAGGCAGTCCCCTGGAATAATTTCCTCTCAGGCTGTCTTCTTTCTCACTTCACCGATGAGCCCTTACTCCTTGAAGAGGAGGAGAGGGGCAAAGAGAAGCTGAATGAGGAGACTGGTTGGGCCACGGTTTTAGGGGGGCCCTTAAAAGAGTTAAGGTGGCTGAGAACGATGTAGAAGAGGAGGGTGCAGAGAGAATCGATGGAGAATGGCAGGGAGTGGAGTTGAACAAAAGGAAAACACCCCTCCTCTTGGCAGCCACTAAGTGTTGCTCTAGGGGCTGCAGAGTATGCTGGGAATGCCAAAGCGCAAAGGTCAAGGTGTTTTGTAGGTGTTTCCAGTTCTGTCTCTGAGGCTATAGAGTCAGATGAAATAAACAAACAGAGGTATCTTTTTCATGCAGGCATATTTTATTATTCTTGTGCTGATTTTGTTGAATGTGTTGCCGATAAGGATGTGGGCGGCTGTAAAGAAAATGTTTTTCTTGGGGTATGCAGTGAGCAGCGGATGAAACCAGGCCAGAGAGAAAGTGTGTGCTCTGGAGATTATTCTGGGAGGGTAGGGCCTAGGTCTTCTGGCTTCTCTTCCCAGCCTGGCCTCATCTTGCAGAACCCTGTTGAATATGCTGCTTAACTTCTTTCGCTCTGTCAGTGTCTTTGGAAATTGGGATCACCACCCACTATCATCAGGTGTGGAGACAGTGAAATGATTTAACTGATAGCTTCTCACTCAGAGATGCCTAGATAACGTGGAGATAGCATGCTCACGGAAGACGAGGACCTGGTTTTCTAAGAGCCACTGTCACATGGTTGCAGATAGGTAGAAAGGAAATATCAGATAAGATGGACCCGGACTTCCCTAGTGAAGCCTCCTTCAGTATCACTGTGCAGCTCCGAGTGCCTCCTTCACAGGTAATGCCAGTAGTACTCCCTGGGAACACCCTGCTTCAGAGCTGGGCTCGCCAGAAAAAGATGGAGAGCCACGTGTATCTCTGAGCACAAGCTGCCTTAACAAAGCTGGATCTGGACAGATTCCTATGTCCCTGGGCCACTAGGGCTGGAATCCCTGCTACCTCCTCCCCTCCCTGCCTCAGAGCCCGGGTGATGCTGCTGCATTGGGCCACCATCACAACTGTAGATCCTTGCAGCTACTCAGAATGTCCTAATTTGCAAGTCCCCTGGAAACATAGAAGAGCTGTATTCATATCTACAAAGGCAATCAAAGGGAGTTAGATATTTTTTTTACAGAAGGCTGTTCTATGAATTTTGACCGCTCCACAAGTCTTCCTGATCTTTAGCCCCTGACTATGATTCTTCTTTCTTCCCAAATGAAGGATGACCAGAATATATAATCACAACGGCTGGGATTGTTTCCAATGGCAAACTTTGAGTAAATCTGAGCATGTAAGACCTGGGCAGGATGTCTTAAGGAAATGGGTCCTCTGCCTGATTTGTTGCCCATCCAGAGGCGTTGCTTTTTATTCTCCCGTTGTTGGAGAGCTCTCTGCAAAATCAGGAATTGGTCAAGCTGGGTGTGGAGGTACCCAGCTGATACATGGGGCTATAATGCTTGCAGCCTTCTGTGCGCTTGCCTGGTGTCAGGAGCGTGCTGGTGCCTCCCTGACTGTGCCTGGAGCATGTGCGAGGGCGCTGCCACTGTGTTGGCAGTTGTTTTTATGTGATGACATATGACTTCCTCCAGCCTTCGCTTCCCGCAGCTTCACTGTGCTGCTCCTTCTTCTGTTGGTAGTGCACATAGTGACTTCCGAAGCCACCTAGCCATGCAGCTACCACTTGGGCCACACTTTAAGGAAATGTGAGAGACCAGTCCCTCTGTTTAGATGTAGCATTTCTGCTTTTTATACTTTGTAATTTCCCCTCAGAATTGCCACTGAGTCAGGGTTTGGGAAGTACTAGTGATTTAGAAACCTGCTCTTCCAGTCCCAGCCCATGTAGCCCAGTTGAATGGGCATCCTCCCACAAACCAAAAGGTCACAGGTTCGATTCCAGGTGAGGACACATGCCTGGGTTGCAGGTTCGGTCCCCAGTTGGGGCACATATGAGAGGCAATCAATTGATGTTTCTCTCTCACACCAGTGTTTCTCTCCCTCTCCTTCTTCCTCCCTTCCCCCTCTCAAAAATAAAAAAATAATAAAATTAAAAACAAAAAGAAATGAAACCTGCCTTTCCAGGAGGAGTATTCTCTTGGTATCTCCTTTGACCCTTAGTCCCTGATGAATACATAGCATTAAGGGGCCCGTCAGAATTTGGGAAGATAACACAAAGAAATGCAGGAGGATGGATCACGTGATCATGTAGGCTAAAGAGCACAGGAAATGTATAATACGTTTGTAAGTTGATGTTGATTCGGCGTCTCTTGCAGCCTCCTCTCCGAAACAGTTAGTGGTGGGCATTAATGCAGGTCAGCAGCGAGGTTCGTTGCCATCTGAGCGCTCTCTGCATCTGCTTCACGGGATTCTCTTTGCATCGTGATCACAGTTCTCTGAGGCAGATGATGTTGTTCTCATTTACAGGGAATAAAATTGCTGGGGGAGGTAAAGTAACTTACAAGTCTACAAAAGCAGGAAGTGGCACCGCTGGCCTGTGAGCCACGCCTACCAGACTCCAGGGCACTTGCCTATTGCGTTTCACTTGGTACCTTTTTTTTGTTTTTGTTTTTTGCAGAGTACCTGTTAGACTCAAGACAAAGTGTTATTGCTTCAAGAGGATAAAACTAAAATCAAGAAACTTAGCAGGTAGTAGAAGACAGATGGATAAGTCACCAAAAATAATATAAGGACCACTGTGCTTAGGTACCCAGAAAGGACTCCCAAGAAAGCTCCAGTGATCCCCTGGGGATGCTCAGACAGAGGCTTTATTGAGGTGGTGCACTGCACGTGAAGTGCGCCAGGTAGAACTGGCGGAGTCCATGTGGCGGGGGGCTGGAGAGAGAGAGACATGTGGATGGTTATGACTGTCAAAGCACCCATAAATAAATAAGCTTCTAAAGGACTATTAGATAGTATATATGCATATATCTGTGTATATGCACGTACATGTTGTGTGTGTCTGGATACAGTCACATGCACATTTTTAGTAAAAACCTTATATTCTCTTCAAAAGCAAAAGACTAATGATTTTAAGTAGCAACATTGCCCAAACTCTTTTCTCAGTTTTCTCCGGAGAACAAGAACACCTCCAAGCAGTACTTAACTATTAATAGACGTTCATGTTTATACTGGCCAGGTAGGAATGAGGTGTTTTTTGATTTTCTTTTTTCTAGGCATCTATGATTGGTGCTGCTCCCTTTTTTTTTTAAGTATGCACTCCTCTTTTCTAGCATGTTGAAACATTAGACTTCCTGTTTCTGCTTGATTTTGAAAATATCTCCTGTTCGCCTCTCACAGATAATCCCCGTATTTCTGTGTAGCCGTAGTTTACAGGTAGCAAGTGCAGGCAGCAACCAGTCCGTCCCCATTGGGATGTGGAGACCTCTCTGGATTCACAATTAAAGGCTACCTAATGCATTCCACTACAGGTGACGAAACCCGGCTCCCAGAATAACAAGCAAGACAACTTTTAAAGTGACTGTTGTTGACCAGTGTCTTCTGTGCATTTGTTTGGAAAGCTCACAGTAGATTTTTCAGAGGGACAGTATAGATTCTTTTGAATTATTCTCAAGGAGGACTGACTCTTCCTGAAGGTGATACCGATGCCAGATGCCATAGAGAACGTACCAGCAAGGGTGGCTGTGCATTTTCTTCCCGTCTGTGTGACTCTGACAAGACTCTGAAGCTGTCCTGATCGATACAGGGAGAAAATGCTGAAACTGAGTGAGTTAAAACTGCCCCAGACTAACCTGTGTATAAGGTCCATGTCAGAGTCTGAGGGAATGTTCAGATGACTAAGTAACCTGGTGTTGCTGTCTACGAGGGAATGACTTTTGGGCACAGCTTTAAAGTGATCGTGTTCATCAAATCATGGCTTTTCTTTCACGGAGACTCTGGGGGCGGAAGACTGGCGTTGAGCTGAGGGAGGTTTGACTACTGTGGGTGAAAAAATGGCATCTAAATTTGCATGTAGATGGTTTTATTTGTAGACAAATGAAGGCTTGAAGTGTTTCAGAAATGGGGCTCTGAAAAGATGGAGTAGCTTTTTCACTTAAAGTTTCTTGTTTTTATCATTTCCATGAGCTTTATTGACTCGAAGACATCTCTGACTCCCACTGGTCTGGTAGTGGCAGCGCCGCCATGGGATGGCCTGCGGACACACGGTGTTTATTTGTGTTCTCCTAGTGTGTAGGTGTTGGTCAGAATATCCCTGCTACCACTTCCTCCAACAGCCAATAAGCAATTTATCCTATATGTGAGCCCTTTTGTACTTTTAAAGTATACCTTAGGCTTATTTTCACTTTAGCCTATTTAATGCTTCTACAAGTAGACTGAATTTTATTTTTAAGGTAAATTGGAACAGTTTTTGAGGGTTGAAATAAAGAGAGAATTTTAAGGAGCCCTTAAATTAATATTTATATTTACACAATTTTTTTCAAGATTATATATAATTTTTGTTGAAATTTATTTAGAAGTTTTCTGCTCAGAAAACTTTCTGGAGCTTAACTTGAATGCTGGGAAGGAACTAAAAAAATGGAAGACGTAGGTGGGTGTTAATATATGTAGTTTCTTGGCTCATTAATTGAAAGCTTGGCAGCTAATACGATTTCCTAGAGCCATGGCTTCTTCTGTAACATGGGACATGGTCACCGGCACATCATTTATGTCAAGTGTGCATTTGCCTACCAGATGCCCAGAGCTGTGCGTGTGATTCTCTGTCAGCTCTCTTTGTATGTATGTGCATAGGCATATTCTATCCAGTATATAGAAGTGATTATATATCTGTGACTATATATCATGGCATATATAAAGTTGGGATCAGAGCCAGGTTTGGTTGGGAAGGTTTTATGGAAGAAGTGAGTTTTGGGTAGAGTTCCAAAGGGAGGGTAAATAGCATACTTTGGCAGAAAGAAGAGCATATATAACTTTTCCAAGGCCGGAATGATTAAGACAAACACACTCATGAGTAGGCATGAACCATTTAAAGCACATTATAAATTACTGGTTGAAAATAGCCAGGCTAAAGGTGAAGAGGCAAGGGGATACGTGTAGAAGGAAGAGGAGGGGTGTGCGGGAGCTCCTCTAGTCTGTGCTGCTGGTAAATCTCGCCCATGGATAGCAGCACCCTGACCACATTGCCGTCTAGTGGAGCTGGCCCGGACGCATGTGGGGTCATCGCCCACCTCTTCTCACTTCAGGTTGAATGAGTAGTGTGGTATCTTAGTAGTAGGGAAGCTTAGATGAAGGATTAGACAAAGGAAGCGGATGTAACTATGTTCTCCAAAATGATATTAATTTTGCCTTAGGGGAAAAGTGGGGGTGAATATAATATATATTTAAATATATATTATAGAATAATATGTTTATCAAAGATAAAGAATTTCCCATGGAAATGCTTTTATCAAATATTAAGAATTACCCATAGAGAACCTTTGGAGGCTGCGGTGTTGCTGAGAGTACAGGGCGTCCGCGGCCCTTTGGCATGGGGCACAGAGCGTGCAGGAGGCCACCCTGCAGAAGTTCTGCAGCAGTGTGAGAGCACATCACATCTGGCCCTGGGCTGTTTCATGTGGTTATGGAGTCCATACCGGTACAGTGGTGAAGGAGAGCCCTTGACCATAGATTTCACAGCCCACAGAGGTCACAGCTGGAAGACACTGTAAAGAGCTGTACTTGCTCTCCCTTCCACCTGCCCATGCATGCATCCATTCACCAAAACTTACTGAATTCCTGTCCTCTTCCTGGTGCCAGGGGAACACCAGTGACCGAAGCAGATAGAGGTTCCTGCCTTTGGAGAGTCAACCTTCTAGATAATAAGAAAAACAAATAAGTAAAACATTCAGACATAGAGCAGGGGAAGCTGGATCAATGGAAAACGAACTAAGCATTTATGGTAGGCACAGCTTTTAAAACAAGGTAATAAGCTTTTTCCTATGGCATACTTTTCTAGCTGCCTCAGGCCTCTGTCTGTTGCCTATATCCTTGAGTGCTCTTTTTGATCCATTCTGGATTGAAGAACAAATAAATATGAAAAGCAGTGGTACTCTGTACTTGTCGGCTTTAGAGCTCGTCAGGCCTGGTACTCGTCGCGTTTTGATGAGAAAAAGTGTTTCAGCACTGGGCGTTTGCTTGCCACTCATCACACTTGCTAGAACTTGTATGAGTCACGACCCCTCCCTGAAAGAGGAAATGCTTTCTTAATTGTCTCTTGCTTGCCACGTATTGGAATGAATTAATGATGAGTACCAAGGTACCACTGATATAGGGATAGATGGATGGATTGGTGTAGATAGAGTACATGGATACTGTTAAGGGATAAGGAGGGAAAAATTTTTTTAAGTTGAAACTGGGGATGGGGATTGCTGTGAGTGTGTGTCGGCGGGGAGGGTTTACAACTGTGTGTCCTCACTGAGAATGTGATATCAGATTCTCATGAAAGATATGAAGAAGCCAGACCTATGACTACCCTGGGGAAGAACATTCTGGGCAGAAGGCAAGCAGATGTAGAGGCCCTGAGGTGGAAATGGGCATGGTATCCCAGAAAAGGCCAAGGGGCTGATCACAGTTGGGGAGAGGAGCCAGCAGATGGTGAGGAACCAGAATAGGGGGCACCCTGTAGGCAGTTATAATGAATTTGACTTTTACTGGGCGAGAGATGAGAAGCCATTTGGTCTAGTTTAATATACTAATTTTATAAATTAAATTTAGGACATAGAAATCAAGTCAGGCATCCATGGTTATTCAGCATCATTGTGCCAGAGCTGGGATGAGAACCTGCCTCTGACCCAGTATTCTGCCTACCACCCTGCGTGCTCAGGTAGGATGTTCTACCAGGTGCAGGCCCGGACTTCCAAGTGCAGTGGTCCTAGAGGAAGCCAAGTGCCGTGGGCTCCTCCAACAGTGATTTTAGCCCAGTTCATTTTGGTCGTTCCCCCAGAGTGTGCTACCTACCTATAGAGGACCCACAGCAAATGCAAGAAAGGATCAGAACTCTTATCTCAGAGGAGTCCTCTGCCAAATGTTGCCTTCCTTAGTTTTCACATGGAGATAAATCATTTTGGTTTTCCAAGAATTATAACCTTATAAACCCCAGAATCTACAATGTCATAAAGCCTCCCTACATTCATACTTTTTTAATCCTCACCCGAGGGTATGTTTATTGATTTGAGAGAGAGAGAGAGAAACAGAGAAACATCAATGTGAGAGAAATGTCTACGGGTTGCCCCCCTGTATGCACCCCAACCAAGGACCGAACCCACAACCTAGGTATGTGCCCTGACCGAGAATCAAACCTGCAGTCTTTTGGTGCATGGACAATGCTCCAACCAACTGAGCCACCCGCCCAGGGCCCTACATTCAATTTTAAGTTGCTTGGATGTAGTTGACATAAGAGTGACTGAGTGCTCTCCAGTGCACCTTGACCTACCCAGTTTTCACCCAACATTCTTTGTCTTCTTCCTTTCCTGTGAGCCAGTTCAAGCCTTTTGTTTCTCCTTCTACCTCCTTTAGATCTTATGACTGTTGTCCTCTGGACGCAGGCCAGATCTTCGCATTTCACTCTCTGTTGAAGGTCAGACTAGTGCTAAGTATAGAGGAAAATGACCTTGTGCTGGCACCTGTGTCATCTCCTCTTCTTTAATCACCCATGGTCAGTATTCTGTGGGCAAATTAACACGGGGTATTTGCGCAAGGTTGTCCCATCTTGTGGAGAAAAGTAACTCATCTCTGACTCTCTTGCCTCTTCTTTCCCTTCCTCTCATTATAGGTAGTATGAGATTTACATTATCATCTTAATTTGCATTTACATTTGTTTGTGTAATACTTTTTCTTGTTTTTGTTTTTTTTTTTGACCAACCAAGGTAATTTCTTATGTTCATTTTTGCATGTTGTGTACAGATGAGCTCTGAAGTCCCACTACCTCAGACCGCTGGGGTCAACATTGATGGGTATCCTTCGGCATCAGTGCTTTCAGTGGTTAGTGCTTTCTCTGCCCCTAGAGCATGAGGGCAAAGACCCCCATGGTCCTTTGGCTCTTTGGGAGAGTTTTTCCAGCTGGCTTTGGTCATAACCTGAAAAGAAGTGCTTGCTGGAGGAAATTCCACTATAAAAACTCAGGACAACAAAGCAAATGCAGAAATGCTATTATTTACGTGGTGGTTGCTATGAGCAGCAAGTAGTCCTTCAAAAAACTTGTGGAGAAACATTTCTTCATTGCTACCTTATGAACAAGTATTTGCTGCGTGGGTGGTGGAGATTGAGAGAGTTAGATTAAAGGTGCCTGCATAGACAGCCTAAAAAAAACTCGGACTGATTTTCGCAGCTTCCAGAAGTGATTCTTTTGTGATTCAGTGTTTCGGTATTAAGACTGCAGAGTGGAAGTGCAGAAATGCAATGAGCTATGTGGTGTGTGCCTTCGTAAAGGCATCCCCAAGTGGACTTTGAGCATATCCTAAGGCAAAAAGCTGGCCTGACCCTAATAGACCAGTGCTGTCCACCCCAAGCTTTCATCCCCCACCCCCCATCCCCCAAGACAGTGCCCTGTATCTGCTAGCTACCTAATAAGTTCCTACCCTTTGCCAAATGTGCCCCTGAGTGCCTTACCACACCCTTGGCTCCTGAGACAAAGCCCGGGGCAGGTCTGACCTGGCTCCTGGCCCTTGGCTCCACATTAGGATCTAGAGTTTTTACATACCTTTTCCTACCCTACAAGTCTTGCCCTTTCTGTCCCCTGTCAGGAAGGCGGCCACTCCTTTGTGGCAAGGATGTCCCCACACAGGGTCCATCAGGAAGCCCCATCAGGAAGCCCCTTCAGGGGTGGTGGGGCAGCACCATGCTGGAAGTGGCGGAGGAAGCCCAGGAACTGGGGACCCTGTTTCTCAGGCTCCTCACTGTCTGTACACAGAGCTTTCTCAGCATCCCCGCCGGGCTCTGCTGCCAGTTACCACTACCATTGACAGGCAAGACTTGGCCCTGCAGGAGAGGGGCTCCCAGACTGTGCTCTGGCCTTTGTTAGGGAGCAACTTGAGGAAATGGAGGAGAATGGGCTGGTCATGTGGTAAAGCTGCAGCAACATTAGAAGTCCTTGTTAGCTGCACAGGATATTATATCAGTTATGGCTCTGATTATGCAAGGACGAGAAACCCAGTGTAGACTGGCTCATACACAAGAGAATGTTTTATTAGCTTACGTAACTAGAATGAGTTTTTTAGCAGTTCAGTATGTCAAAAATGCATTTTCTTTCCAATGTGCCTTCTGTGCTAGAAGTTCATCCTCAGCTAGCTTCTCTCACGGTGGTTAAATGTCTGCAGCAATTCTAACTTCATATTTCCAACACACTGTCCCGAGGGAGAGCGAGAACTGGCTTCTGGTGGCTCTATCACAGGAGTGAGTGACCTTTCCTAGAGGCCCCCAGCAAATTTCTGGTGTCTCATTAACTCGGATAGGGCCATGTGCCCGATCTTAAGCCAGTTTATTGGTTATGGAATGTGCTGTGCTGACTGACTTGGGCTTGGATTGCCTAAACCAGTCACTACCTGGTGAGGGGGATGGGGTTACGATGACTGAGCTAAGATGGTCAGGCTGAACCTGAGAGCTGGGGGTGGGGGTAGTTTCCCTTTCAAACAGCACCTTGCTAAGGAAGGGGGATGGAAGTGATGTCAAGCGAACCACAATGTCTACCGCACTGGCTCCCTTTCACTGGGCTTTTTTCCTCTGTTGCTTCTTGTTTGGTGACTGGCTATGGTATAATACTGAGAATGGAGCCTTGAATATTAGATTAACATGCCCCTAGACAGTGACACGGATGCTATCAGGGAGACCAAGGACATGCACTCCAAGGACCGCAGCACTGCAGATGAGAAGGGGAAATTGTCAGAGGTCCATAAAGTGTCCCCAAGGCACCACAGACCTGGTCTGGACAGCACTGAACAATGAGAATAAGAACTAGGGAAAATTAATTACAGGCAACCTTCAACCTGTGGTAATTATAAATCCCCACAAAACACTGAAATCCAATATAATTTTTCTTTTAAAACAGTGTAATAAGACCGTATGTCACTGTAAAGGATGCCCCATCTTTTATAGATGTGAGTTTAATGGCTGTATTTGATTAGTTTATTTTTTAAAAACTGATATTACTGGGTTAGGGTAATGTAAAGACTTTGAAGTGGTACACAAATAAACAAAATAGGGGCAGTCATATGGGATTGTATTTTATTTACTCCAGATGGGACTTCTAGGAGAATGTCTCGGGCAGGAGAAGGGACTGGACACGTTCAGAGAGCCTTGGAGAGTGACAAGCATGGTGAGGCAAAGGGAACCACCACTTGGCCATGAGGAAGTTGGAGCAGAGGAGACGAAGTTTATCTTTGTAGGTGAAGTTCATCACTGGGTGCAGGATTGCAAACTCCACAGCCTTGTCTCCAGCCACTCAATATTCCCTGCCATGTCTCTGAGGATAATATATGCACATAGGAGCCCTTTATTATCAGTGGGCTTTGACTGAAACCCTAACCATGACCTTGAGTGAGCTAGACTGCCCATGTGCTAGAAATCAGTTCCAGGAGTGCTGGGCTAGTCTACAAAAGGACATGCTGCCTAGATGCATGCTGCGCCTCAGGGTGACAGGTCACAGAGAGGACACCTCCACAGTGGAGGTATTGGACATCTAAGTTCTGGTCCCTGTTAAGACACTTGTATGACAAAATTTTGAGCATGTTCTATCAACTTGCTGGGCTCAGTTTCTCATTCGTGAACAAGTCTGAGGAATGAGGAGACTGAATGAGAAGACCTCAAAAGCTGTCTTCGAGCACTAGCTTTCTGATTGGGTTCTGTGCAGCGTGTGATAGGAAGTGTTGTTATGAAGCACTGAGATGGAGCTGAGGTAGGGAATTAAGTCCCCTGTGCCAGGGCATAGAGACAGATGGGTGATGGCGCAGTGTTAGTACTGCATGCTGCAGATGTCGTAAATAGCAACCAAGTGGCTCCACTGGCTGAGTGCCGGGTAGGAATTGCTCCAAGTGTTGTTATTTGGACACTACAGAGACTGCAGTATAACCACAGCTTACTGAATAATAGAGTTGTTTCCTTTGCTGAGCCCAGCTTGGATTGGATATTCGCTTCCAGGCTTATGTTCTGTGACATCCAGATGTCAGGGATCTTGTGGGATCAGTGTACATGAGGCAAGATTAGAGGGTGACTCTGGCAGATACTTCTGTTAAAAAGCCGTTTCAAAGCCATGGTCACATGGCTTATTCTGAGACTGATGAGTGGCACTCATGGAGACTGATGGTGCTGTTGGTTTCCTCTTGTTGACAATGAGTACCAGTGGTATTGCACACTGTGGTGGCTTATCATTTTTCAGTGATCCTATTGCTCAATAATCTGCATTATATTCCACTCTGAAATGGTTAACACTGAAGCTCTACCTTAGTAGGAGAAAAGTTATTTGTTTTTTTTTAATATGAGTTTATATAAACCAGTTGTCCCAAACCCAAATGTTTGCAAGAACCAGGTGAGAAATACGAATGTGTGGATGGTGCTTTGTATGATCAATTGGAATGTGAGAGGCCTGTGGCCACCTTGCAGAGATCAGGTCCCATCTAAAGGCATTGAAGTTAAGGTGCAGCACCAAACTCATCTGGCCCAGACAACTCAGAGAGCTGGATTCAGGCCTGAGGTTAACAATTTGTGATTCTTGGGCTGTATAAACCAACTGACTTCAGCCATCATTGATGTACTTGTTCAGCTTGAGAGATGCCAGATTTTATGGACGTGAGCCTTTTGTAATTTTATTTTTACAACAGATTTTAGCTTTTACTTTAGATTGCAAGACTGACTATTGTTGGAATAAGTGGTAAAAACCATAATTTTTACCCACAAATTGGACATTAGAAAGAAATAATGTCCTCATGAAAATAATTTCTTTGGTTCATGGCCATTGGAGGCTGAATCAGTTTAGAGAAGCAGAGATCGAAATCTCAGAAGAGTTCTGAGTATTTCACAGCATTTTAAAAAATTGCATCACTGGAGATAAGGAACTCCAAGCATTTGAAATGTATACTCCTGCCCTGCAAGTTGTCTGCTGAGTATATACACCCCTTATTGCCTTTTCTTGGTATTAATAGGGGTGGGGTTAGTGACCAGGGTAGAACTGGGTGTGGCACAGGCTTCTGTTCACTGTTTTCCCAATCTTCCGCCCTCCCTGCACTTCCACCTGGGATGTGCGGTTAGTGAACAAAGAAACCAATGAATTCATTTATTCTTAGATGTTAGTCACCCAGGACTTTCCTCCAAGGGACCCTTGTATTTTTAAAAGAACCTAGTAGTAGAAGAGAAAATAGGGCAAAGTTTAGCCCAAAGTACCACCTCTCTAATGAGAGTAATTTCTGTCATGCTGACAGGGAGCCTCCCAGGCACCTCTCAGATAACACCTTGTGTTGCCCTGCTGCAGGTAAGACCTGCTGGACCAGCAGCAGCCACTGAGCATGGACTGGGGCTCGACTTCATTCTTTTATTTACATTATTCAAACTCATATCAGAGCCCACACAAATTCTTGCAAATGTGTTTTGTAAGAGATTGATGGCACCCAGCTTCCCCGTGCCTCCAGTTGGCCAGTGGGAGAATTCTGGGAATTTAAATACTCCTTCAGCAAAGTGAATGAAAGCTGTGTAAAAACTGTGTTCTTTTCATAGTGTTTTCTCTTCAGAGTGCTCTCAACTTGTTCTTTTCGATGAGGCTTAATAAACAAGTAGTCCACCAATCCTCTCTCTCCACTCTTAACACCAGTTTATCCTGCAACCCCTTGCAATTTGGCTTCTACCACCAGTCAGTCACGCTGCTAAGTTATCTTTCTCAAAGCTTTCCAGTGGCCACCTGATCATCCTATTTATTGGCCTTCACTTTAGCCCTTCTTTCTGACTGCTTATTCTTTCACCTGTGGACCATTACACATGCTGCTCACTCTACCTGGAACCATTCTTCCTTCTTTTCTTCCTCACCTCCTCTTCCTTGGCTAATTCCTGACTTTCAAGTCTTAGCTTAGACATCACTTCTTTCAGGAAGCCTTCCTTGATGACTCCCTCCCCCAGATTTGTTTCAGGTACTGTCTTATGAGCTTTCATAGCACTCCATACTTTTCTGCTGTTGCACTTACCATGCATACTGTGTTTTAGTTAGTGCCCGGCCTTCTCCCTCACTGCACTATAGACTCTGTGAGGACAGGTACCACGGTGGTCTCATCTACACCACGTGCCTCGTACCTGAGCACGGCAGATGCTCAATCAACATTTGTAGCCTGAAGAACTACATAAATGAAGATGACATCTGAGCAGTGACATCTATGCTTCTCATGGAGCAGATAGCGAAGCCGTTTTCCTCCATCAACCTGTGATTCTTCCCAGGTCCCTTGGACTACCAGTTAGAAGGTGTAGAAGGGTTGTTAGGTGCTGTCAGTAAAAAGTAGCATCTGGCCCTGAGGAAGAAGACAGCTGTCAGGAAATTCTGGCCATTCACATTTAGCCGTTTCATGACTGGAGAGTAAGTCTTGGCATTGGCATTGCTTATATGAAACAGTGATGGTATTTGTGGTAAAACCAAAGGAGAAGGTGAGTTCTAGGGGTTCTGTGTACCAACAGAGTGGCAAACACATTGTTCAGGAGACCAAGCAAATGGGTGGTAATGGTTTTTTCACTGTTGTGGAGAAAGAACTTGACTCTATCTGACTGGCAACTGTAGAGGAACAGAGACTGAGAAAGAAACTGGTAAGTGTTGTGTAGATATGAACTATATAGACCGTACTGTACTTTCTGGGCCATGTAAGGAATTGCCAAGGTAATTTAACTATATGCAAATTCACTGGAATGATTTTAGGACCTAATGTCCCTTCTGTCACCTCTGAAAACATGGTTCCACTATATTAAGGGTGTTGCACCTGTTCTGTAGATCTAGATAGTGAGACGGGCTTTCTAGAGCATTTAAGAAAAATATGATATCTTGATCTCACGCATCTTGTTGTCTCTTGAAATTGGGTAGAAATCATTGACTGGCTGTAGTGACAATGAAAAAGCACGTTATTAGGCAGGGTTTAGTGAGCAAAAAGCAGGTTCATGTCTATATTACAGAATAGTGTGATTAACAACAATAGTTTGTCCAAAAAAAGAAAGTATGTTCCATAGCCTTTGTTTAGTGAAGAGGAGATATTCTACACAATCTATTTTAGAAATGTTTTCATGAAAACCTGTGAGTTTTATAGAAGCAGCAGCACCTTCTTGAAGAGCTCCAGTTATGTGGGCAATCGGTCTGACAGAAAAGGCTCAGCATACACCCGCTCTGGTTGTTCCGCTCGGACCTCCGACTCTAACGTGTGAAGTGGGCCTCCTCGCCTTCTCTCTCGCCACAGCTGTTCCTCCTCTGGACTTCCCCTTTTTTCTGAATGTCTAGCTCCCTCTTTCTCCAAATCAGCCAGGCTCAGAGCTGTTGTACTGGCTGTGCCATCTGATCTCTCTTACTGCTCTCTATCCCTCTTGGAGCAAATGGCATATTTGCCTTGAAATATAATTATTTGTGCTCTGCTAAATCAGACACCATAATATAGATAAAAATAGCAAGGGATGAGGTCAAAGGACCCACATTCTAGTCTCAGTTCACACTCAGTCTGATCTAAGTGACCTTGGGCCAGTCATTTAATTTCTCTGAGGATCTGAATCCTCACCAGAAGCAAATGGAGCCAATAATATCCAGAGTCCTTCCTTACGGGACTGTTATGGGGATGGCTGGCCACACGTGTGACAGCACCTTCAGAGCTAGAACATGCTGCCTCCCTGAGACATAGTAAAAGTGGAGAGAAAGTCTGCAATGTGCCTTGCATGATACCTAGCACATCGTAGGTCCTCGATAAGTTAAACTTATTATCGCTGGCCGTTGTAAGAGAGCTTAATTCAGACACATGAATTGTTTGGTTCTCAGCTGGTTGCTGGTTCAGATTTGGGGGCTATGTCCCACTGGAGTACTTTTTCCTTCCTCTGGTCCAGATAACAGGATTTGGGGGACAACCAAGTGCTGCCTTTTTTGCTTTCACAGGTTAATTTCATCCATTAAGAAAACGTATGACAAAATTAATTGTATACTGTACAATGATGGATCCCAAAGTGGCTTTGAAACACAGCGTGTTTTAAACTCAATAGCCTCTGAGGGGAAGCTTGCTCCTAAGAGGCTTGCTTAATAGAATGTGTATCGCCTGATGGAAGTTAATGCCTTGAGTAAAGATGTGTGTGGAATCCCCGTCTGGGATTTATTAGTAGGTATATATATTCAGGTGGCCCAGTGCTGGATGTTCGTTCTTAACCTGAAGGAAACAAAGCTCCCACTCCGAGGATGGCGAGGTTGCTTCTCTTTTAAAGTGGGCAGCTGCTGCTGGTACCTTGCCTGCTCTGGAAATTCCAAAAGCTAATTTTGTTTACTTTGCCTTATTAATGGTCCCTAGGACAACTGTGGTGGGTTTGAGAAGTGGCTGTGATAAAGATAAGTACAGTCCATTAGTTGAAGCCTGGACTCAAGTGGCTTCTACTGGGGTGTTTGCATTTGCTCAGCACTCTGTTTACGAAGATGTTAAAGGAAGTGCGTCCATTCTGTGCATGTTGTAAAACAGAAGGGTTGCAGCTGTCAGAACTATTTTCTTCCTGGCTCTTTTTTCTGATAGAGTGTTTTGGTAAACCTGGTAGATTTATGGATTGGTGCAGATTACCAGCGTCAGCTCTCCAGATGCTATGCTGTATTTCTTTTCTTATTTTCTTTCTTTGAAGATAACAGATATTTATATATGCAGTTTCTTGTAGTGTACTCTTTGGGTCAGGGCAGATTAAGTTTATTCTTATGTTGTCATAATTCAATATTATGAAATAATTAAATGATGGGTTATTTAGTTCTGTAATGCCTTCAAACTGTCCAGCATGTGTTCTACTCTCTAAAAACATGGGGGAAAGACCCACAAGGTATAATCTTGTGTTGTAAATAGCTTACAGATCTGCCTCAGAAGACAACTAGCATCAAACTGATCAACTTTTAGTAGAGTAGACGTTTGCTATGGAAGTAAAAGCTCCAGTAAAAGTATAGGCCTCAGTAGGGGAGCCGAGACCTGAGAAGGCTTTGGGAGGGGCAGAAAAAGAGTAACAGTGGAAAAAGTAGACCAGCAGCAGCTGCTCTCACAGTGTGGCTGTACCAGGGGTTATGATTCATTGTAAGGTTTGTTTCAAGTAATTTCCAGTTAATGAAAACAACCATGAAAATTTCTGAAGATTACTTACTTTTCAAATCATTCACATCCACACGTAGGGGTACACATTCTTGATTTTTCCAGTGGTAGTATTCTTCACACTCCCTTGCATCGCCATTGCTTTCTTTGGGAGAGACAGGTTGGTGCTTTAGCTGGCATCCTCGGCACCTCACCCACAGCCTGATCTATCTCTGCTGCCTACATGGGTGCAGACACTGGGGGGGGGCACTAGTTGTGGTCGGTATGGATTATTGTCCTTCTAGCCTTGGTGGGCACTTGAATTTTCAACCCATGGTCTCACCTAAGGGAATGTGTGTAGGTGTCTGTCTGTGCCTTCAGGGATAAGGATGCTTCCAGACAAGGTGAGCTTAAGGCACCATCCAAGCAGACCAGTCCTAATGGTAGCTGGAAACATGCAGACTGGGGCAGAGGTTCCCAAACGTTCTTCACTCAGGGCACCCTTCACTCATGCCTGTTATTTTTTTCAAGTCATTTCAAGGACAAAAGAAATACCTGACAGTTTCATTTATTAAATGCTTAGGACCAAATAACTTCATAACTAATTATCTACTAATACCTTTGTGACCATGGGAAAAAATAATACAAACAAATTTAAAGGGAGAAAAAATGATGTTTTCACTTCATTCTTCTCCACAGTTACTCACGAATGGAATGTGGGCCCCTGTTGGGCCTTGCATGTACCAGTCAGGCTCCAATCAGGAGATAAACCACATGATAATTTGCACAGGAATGTTTAATGTAAAGGAGTACTAACTAGCAAAACAGTATGGTGGCCCCTCAAACAATTAAAAATAAAATCACCATATGATCTAGAAATTCCACTCCTGGGAATATACCCAGAAAGAATTGAAAGCAAAGACGCGGACAGGCTTCTGTGCACCCGTATTCGAGGCAGCATTCCTCACTGGAGCCAGAGGTGGAAGCAATCCAGGTGTGCACTGACAGAGGGGTGGACACACCCAGTGTGGCCCATACAGGAGATGGAAGATCATTCAGGAATACCAGCCTTAAATATTTAGGAAAAAAATCCTGACATGTGCAACAACATAGATGAACCTTGGGGGCATCGTGTTGAGTGAAATAAGCCAGTCACAAAAAGGACATACTCTGTAACTCCAGTTACATGAGGTACCCATAGCAGTCAAATTCAGAGACAGAAAGTGGGTTGGTGGTTGCCAGGGACTGAATGGGGAGTTGGTGTTTAATGGGTCCAGAGTTTCAGTTTTGCAAAATCAAAAGCGTTGTGAAAATGGGTGGTGGTGAGAATTGCACAACAATGTAAAATGCACATGACACTACTAAACCATACCCTTAGAGATGATTAAGATGGTAAGTTTTTGCGCTGTGGATTCTACTACAATGAAAAGCGATAATAAAGAAGATACACTATTTATTTAAAAGCAGATATTAACTTTGATGAGGACTGACCATTAGGAAGTAAAGAGAATTCTAAAGAATAGAGGAATAGCATGTGGAAGGAGCAGTCATTTCCCCTGGGTTTGAGATAGAGCACCAAGCACATGCTCCCCTCTCTTCCATCCAGACCTTGCTGGAGTGGGCATGGCTGGCTCCTTGAATGGCAGAGAAGTCACTGTGGTGTTGTGCTGGTCGGTCTTGCTGGACATCCACCCTCCAGGATGCTGTGCGAATCTGTTTGTGGGGAGGTTTCTCAGTGGAGGCACTGTGCTAAAAAGCGCCTGTGGGGGCATCAGCGGAAGCTGCTGGGGGCTGGGTGGTGCTGACCACCACGCACAGCAGGAGGCAGCTGCTGAAGAAGGGGCCGGGTGCTGGAGGCACCACGTGTGCGTGTAGGAGTTCGAGGCAAGACCGCTCCAGAACCAGGAAGGAAAAGTTCTTCCTGTAACATCTCCACATGTCATTTCACTGACAAAGCTCAGAATCGAACCTGCTGGTAAAAGAAAAAGAATATATTTCAAGTCCCACTGTGATTCTCTCACAGCAGGTAATGAAGGCTGAATTTGGAGGTGTGAGGTAGTAAACTGATTACTGATCACCTCCCAACTTCTCAAACCTTGATATGAGGGATCCCACCACCCTAATTTGCTGTCCCACGTTACTTTTCCCAAAATACTTGGAACCACTGACAACCTAGCTTTGCAAAGAAATTATGTCATCCAAGGAAATGTAGTGCTATCTCATATTACACTGTGAGTGAGCTTGAATTAGTAGTTCATGCAGTGTCTGAGAGATGTTGAATAATTCTATGCTTCCCTCAAAATTACAATATCCTGCAACACCCCTGTGAGTTTGCAATAGCGTCCTAAGGCACCATGACACACAGTTTCGGGGTCTTATGTCTAAAATCATGCATCCCTTTCAGCATATCTGACCACACCACTCTAAGATATGAGAATTTAAGATGCTGATTTGGTTAAGAGTACAGGAGAGTGAGGTGTAAAGTGAAAATTGTGTGGGATCAATATTATTTTTGAAAACCTCTTAGGAATTACCAGACTGGAGAATAACATACCACCTTCCAGTAAATACAAGACTTACTGTATCAGTGTTTCCATTAGCATTAGAACAGGTTGCTGTTTCTTTGGGACAGGATGAAATAGTTGGCTTGCCTTGGGAGGCACTGTGATTTGAAAAAATAGTCTTAAACGCAGCACTTACCCTCAGTGCTTGAGATGCTTATAATGTGAGAGGCAACACAAGGCGCAAGACAAGAGTCAGGAGGGACCAGCAAATCCCCAGCTCCATCTCCTGCATCCTCTGTGGCATAAAATCATTAAATGGGAACGGTAGCTGATGCACCCTTTAGACTGTCAGTTTTCTCTCTCTTCCTGTTTTGGGCCAATTGTGCAGAATTGAATTTGAGAAAGTTAAATGTCATGTGATGGGACTTTGCTATTGAAAAAGATTTTAGATTAAGAAATTGGTGGTTTTTAGCCATCTTTTGTTTCTACTAGAAAATTAATGGGCTTAGTAAGACCTTGTTTTAGGGACGTGGGCTGGCACACTATTCATGTTAGCAATTTCCCAGAAAATGCATTCATTTTGGTGATGTCTACGACTTCGTGAACCTTAATTATTACCAATTTCTATTGCTCTTCTTTAAGGAGAAGCTGAATAACTTAAGTTTTATAACCTGACCTATTCAAATGGAAAAAAGTTATGGCCTGTGCTTTTCTGGGCTACCTGCAAAACAGCCCACCGCTCAATCCTGTCTGGATAAGTTCTGCTTTGGTTCACAGATTCACCACCTGCTGAGTGTATCTGTTGAGTTTCAGCCTTGGCTGCTTTCACCTGGCAAGGCTGGCCAGCCCTGTCTCTTCTTCGCCTCCCAGTCTTCTCTGCCTCTTAAATAGTGACTAGTTGGCACAAAGGTTAACTTCATAGAAATCCTGCCCAAGTCAGAAACTCAGTGTAAAAATCAAATTATGACAACTTGGAATGCATCAGGCTTTCAACCAGATCTCAGACCAGGGATCTATGGTCCAAATTCCACATATGGAGCACCACTTTGTTTCTCTGAACAGAATTTCAAATTCTGTTCAGAAACCTGAGTAACGCTCTTAACTGCTCAGATGCAGTCAAGTAGGGCCCACTACGCAGCCTGTGTTGGCCTTATTTTCTACCCCTTAGAGTTTGCACACAGGAGAGAACAGTGACTGTCCCTGCCGTCACCTCCACCAGAGCTGTTTGCTTCTGGCTTCTTCACAGTAATCAGTAACAGCTGTGTGGCTGGCACTGCAAAGTTGTGTAACTGTCTCACATCGCATTCTACTTCAGTCTGCTAGCCAATAGCAGGGGGTCTCCACTAGGTCACTGAAAAGGAAAATGTTGTTAAAAATGTATGTTTATTTCTTCCCCCAATTATTCACTGCTGTAAGGAGTAAAGGCAGTGCTTAGTTAGTTTGACAATCACTGCCCTTAAACTTGAATTTCAGTTCATTATGAGGAGGAACTTTCTAATGATGAGAAGGGAGATGGGCCCGTCTCTTAAAGGAGTGAGTCTTTGTGCATAGAGGTAATCAAGGAGATTTGGATGAAGGCTGACTGCCTGTGATGTACCTAGGAGAGCTCTTCACCAGCCAGCCAGGGGATTAGAATAAATGACCTCTAAGGTTACTTCCAGGTCTGAGTTGCTGCAACTGTTTGCTGATCACTTTTTCCTCTTGCTGCTTTTCTGAAGGAAGAAAGCCAGGGATTTGTAGGTCAGACGTGACACCATCTGGGCCTGGCCTCTGCCCTGCCTCTCTTCTTCCCTGTGAGTGCCTTCTGCAGCCCCTCTCACATCATGCCCATGTTGACCTCATCAACCTGGACACAGTAAAGAAGTTCAGCCCTTTAATTTTTCCTTTCTGTCCTTGGACCACGCCATAAAACTGCCACACTATCTCAAATAGCCTCTGTAAGGCCAGCACCCAAATAGATGCTCCGCAGCCTAAAGCAATCTGGCCTTATGCACGAAAAGTATTTGGAAAAATGATGAAGGGGGACTTCATAATTTTCAGTGTTTAATCACATTCTCAACTCATTTCATTATAGTTACTGCCCTGTTAAATAAGTGGCATTACCCCCATTTTACAGGTGTGCAAACAGAGCTCAGAGAGGTTAAATGACTTGCCTGCTTTCAGAAGAAAAATGAGAGAAGAATGAATAGGAAAAACAAAAGGAAACATCCCCGTGCAAATGAGGCAGTGCTTACAAGGCCCATGGAGGCCCAGGTCTCCCTATTTAAGAGGTGTTCTTCTGCAGGCTCCTGACAACTTCATATCAGAAGGGTTAATTAGGTCCCTGACCCAATTTTTAATTAAAAAAAAAGGATTTATGGTGTCCTGTACCTGAATGAGTGGAAGCTATTGGGTTTATAGCTTACTGAGAGCGTTGAATGTCAGGAGTAGAATAACTATGACCTGCGGCTGTGGGCTGAGTGTTCGAACGCAGTGACCTGAGCAGTCTGGGCCAGAGTCATGGCAGCTCCAGCTCCTTGGAGGCCTCCCAGTATGGCACTCTCTGAGCTATTCTTGTGCAAAATAAAGGACTTGAATTTTACATGAGTAGTTTAATAGAGTGAGAAAGTCTGGATATAGGAGACAGGAGACCGAGACTGACTGCATTTACTGTAGTCTGAAGAACATTATTGCTTAGTTATGTGACCTTGAGCAAATCACAGCCTCCCTTTCTTTAATTATATGTCTGTAAAATGGGTATGGTGACCCAAGGGAGCTAATTGGGAAGTCTGAATGAAGCCTATATGAATGGAAGGCATTATTGCTAAATATTATAAAAGAAAGACCATACGTCCCAAATTCTTCAGATAATATTTTCAGACCTGATTTTGAGTGTGTGTGTGTGTGTGTGTTTAATCATCTATTAAAAACTTTTTAGCCAGCAAGATTTCTTAGGAGAGAAATAAAAGCAAACACCCAAAGCCTGGGAAACAACTGCATCCCAGATATATTGTGATCCCCATGTTCATGCTCACCTTGGATGTCACTTCTTCCTGTCCCTTGGAATTCTGCACTCACACTCAGAGCATTAGCGAGCATGGAGGGCTTATTGAAGATGTCGTTGAGAAGAGGGTTTACCTACAATGAACTTCAAACTACCAGGCAGGGCCCCGGAGGCAGCTTTCTCCCTCTTCCATCTCCTCTCTTGGCCTTGGCGTTCTCCCATGATTCACAATAGTTCTGCCCCATATTCCGCCAGCCCCAAACTCCTCCCAAACCTTAACCCAGTACTAAGCAATGCTTAATCACAAGATCTCTTAAGGCACAGGGCATGGCTCCTGAGAAGGTACATAAGTGACCTCCGCTGTCATTTGAGTGTCCCCTTCTCCAGTTCTGGCAAGTAAATCTTAAGGCAAGGAGAGTGAGATCACCTGGGCCAGACATGGGCTGCGAGGAGACACCCACTCAGCCCTGCCTCTATTTTGGAAGGTTAAGTGCAACAGAGTGTCTGAGGAGGATGAGAAAGATGCACAGCCTGCCCCCCCACCCAGGTGAGACCAACAATGCAGATCCTTTCCACAGTGAGGAGAGAGACTGAAAACAAACTTTGCATGTAGATTATGGAAGTCTTCACAGCCTTTCAAAAGTATAGACATAAACTGTCATTATTTGCAGATGACATGGTATTGCAAATAGAGAACCCTAAAGATTCCGCCAAGAAACTACTAGAACTGAGAAATGAATTCAGTAAAGTAGCAGGGTACAAAACGAACATCCAGAAATCAGTTACATTTTTCTTTGCCAATGATGAACTATCAGAAAGGCAAATGAAGAAAATAATTCCATTTCCAATTGCTTCAAAAAGAATCAAATACCTAGGAATAAATCTAACCAAGGATGTGAAAGAAGACCTGCACTCAGAGAGTTCTCAAAGGTACAGACATAATGCAAGAAAAGCTGAGGAAAGCCTCAAAGTCAAACAGAAGAAACCGACTGTTTATACCAAGTAGAAACAGTGTTAATGTGCAGATTCAGCCTCTTATCAGCAGGGTAGTAATAAAAATGTGGGTGAAATGGCTGTTTCTGTGACCTGGGGTTCTTAATGACCTAGAAGCTGTAGGTCTGTATTAGAACTCACAGAGATGCTCAGTATTTTTCACTGCAGGGAATGTGCACCATTCCTGACTGTGAGCAGAGGCTGTGATTCCTCCTGAGTGAACTGCACCTTCTCTTCCCAGCCCTGCTGGTCTTTTCATTTGTGTGAGTCTGGAAACTTGCTGACCTCCCCCGTTCTCAATAGATGTCTGGGCAGCTGGAAGCAAAAGGCCCCAAAGCCCCGATATTTTTATTGTTAACAGCTTTTTTGAGGTAGAATTTAAGAGGAGATTTTTCTGTTGCTCTGTGATAAAGTTCAGTTTAGATGTGTTAGCAATAAACCTTCCTTAGAACCAAGGTGACAGAGAAGGTTGAGTTTTTTGTCTATGGTCAAAATCACCAAAATTATGCCAGTAAGCTCTGCACGAGCCAGCCCCTTTTTCCTGTGACACATGTAAATATTTGACAATGACTGACTGAAAAGAAAATTAGAATCTTAGCCAGCATTTTAACTCTCCCATCTTGACACAGAAGGTGGGAGATTCACTATTAGACTCAGGTAGGAGTTCAACATAGTATTTAAAAGCAGTTTGGTATTAAATGAAAAGGGTTGCACCGAACTTAGGTGCTATTTTGTATCAGGTTGTCTATCATAGGTTGTTGGTATGACTTCCAAGCATATTCCAAGTCACACTAAGTGATGTTGGAGAGTTCCTTAAACATAGAAGAGTGAACAGGCTCCACCTGCAGGGGATAAATCATTATTGATGTACTATAGCATCATTCACTGGTGCTAAAAGGTAACTAATCTCCTTTTGAATAAATGCAGCGTAAAATCAAGAGGAAGTGACTGACCTAGTGTATATCTGGAAGCCCCAGAGAAGCAGCTGCCCTTTGTCACTATTTTGCAAGGTGGGGCATGGGGCACTGTGGGGCCCAGGGCAGATGGAGAGCTTTGAGGTTATACAGGTGACTGAGGAGCGTCATTATCCATATATGATTTTTAAAAATAAGCTGAGCAGTCCTTGCACTTCAGCTAGATCAGGACATTAAGTTTCCCTCCAGCTTTCTGAGGACCGTGGTGAATGTTCAGAGATCACCCGAGCTGCTGAAATGACTAAATTGAGTTTCAAGGCTGACGTAGCAGTGCTTGAACTGTTCATTCAGCAGTTGTTCTCCTTGGCTAACCTGAGCAGGGCTGAAGGCCTTTTTGTGAACCCCGTGGAAAAACAAGTAGGACATTAAGGACATGTATTTTGATACACCTTACGTGGTTTTTACATAATTGGACTTGCGGAAGGACATTTAATAAATAATTCTTTGGGGGCCCCTTGCTGAAAGAAGAGGTTGAAAGTGAGTTCTGCCTGTGGCAGATGGGGCCTGGAATTTGGGTTGTCTGATTTTGCATAATCATCACCTGGAAAAGGTGTTGCATCTTTCTGCAGTTAGAGACGCATGGGAGCTATCTTATCTGTGCAGAGCACAGCCCTGGTGAGATGCTGCCGGGCTCCTGGTGGACAGCTGGGCTGCTGTGAGGGAGGGCGAGGACAGATGGTGGTGGGGGGCTCCCAGAATGTCCTTTCCTTGGACAGGACGGGAAAGGTCACTTCTGACTGGTGAGGGAGCATTTCTGTGGATTCAGAACAATCCTCCTGTCTCCTTCGTACACCTGAGGTTGCTGGGTAGAGGTACACATCTTGGCAGGTCCTACCCCCGACCGTGAACCCTTGGGAACACACAGTGCACTGCAGCTTTCAGAAGGGTGCAGCCTGTTACCCTTCTGGTGGTGAGGTCAGTTTCCGGGAGGCTCTACAATACTGATGTTTTCCAGATGTTTCTCCTCTTCTCTCCTCTCCTCTCCGACTAGCTATGTCTTCCTCTTGTCATCATTCCCTTTCAGTGACATGGAGATCAAGTTCTGCTTGGGGTCTTAGGCATGTTAGAATCATTCAGCAGTTGGAAGGGATTTAATATCTAGGCCTTATAGTAATGTTTATAATAGCCTTCACTGCTTGTGAATAGCATAAACACTTTTTTTTTTCTGTTCAAACCCATTACTGAAATAAAACCCGAGTATATATTACAAAAACTTACTTTTAATGGTGTGATAGTTTGTAATAATGGCCATTGTACTTTATGGTTTTCAAATCACTTTTTGTTTATATTACCTTATTTAATACCAAACATAAATCGGTGAAGCAAATAATACTATTTTTATCCTCATTTTCCAGATGAGAAAAGGAAGGCTCAGAGAGGTTAAGTAATTTGCTTAAGGCCATACAAACAATAAATGGCAGAACTAAATTGTAATTCAGACTCTTTAAATCCGTATCTTCCGTGTGTCCTTTTTATTAAGTTTATGATGGTGCCTTTCCTCTGGGGTTCCCTCCCCGCATATAAAAATGGGAAATGAGGACAAAGAAAGCAGCCGGAAAAGAAATTTTTAAAAAGAATATAACGTTTCTCACAGTTTCCTAATCAGTCTTTTGAGTGTATTATTTGAGGGCTTTTTGCCTTGGATTGGTAATAGAACTAGCGCTCTGCGAACCCTCTCCACAAGACAGGTATTTCCTGGCCGCGTTTGTCCCCACTTCTCCGAAGCAAAAACCAAGGCTTTGCAGAGCTAACGTGCCTTCCTCTCGGCCGATTGCAGGAGGCCGTGCGCCGACCAGGGGGCAGAGCCGAGATCTGTTCTCAAGGCTCTCCAGCCTCTTTATTCCATCAGCACTTTGCATACCCCACCCTGCCTTTGGCATTTTGAAGGAATTTACCCAGGGTTGCTGGGAGTAGCTGGGGAGGGAATGGCGCTCTCCCTCCGAGGACGGCCCTTTGGGGCAGCTGCAGAGCAGTTCAGCCCATCCGGGGGAGCGCTCGCCCCACTGACACCGGCTGAGTCAAACGCCTTGCCTGCTTTTCCCGTGCATGGGTAAGGGGTGGAGGCTGTCCCCGCTTTCTTCAAAAGGCCCTCCTCTGGGGCTTGTGAAGCAGGTCCTTCCAGTCGCATGGACCAGTATCCACGTTACTTTCCTGAAAACATAACGTACAAAACCGAGCAGCTTTAAGTCCATAACTGTTGGCGTGTAAGACCCTCAGCCCAAGGGAAGTTGAATGGGCGTCAAAATGTAGCCCAAAGATTCAGAAGTATGTCTTTTACTGCCGGTGCACTTACTGTTTCTGCAGTGCACTCCGAAATGAGCCTCCCCCCCCTTTTTTTCTTATTGCACATGTATTCTGCCGGCTTAGCCTGTCTCAGTTCCGTTGGCCTGCGGCACCCCTCCGCGGTCCCCCCGAGGGCCGGGCCGCGGTCCGGCCTCCTCCCATCTGCGTGCGCCCCTGGCCCGGCCCCGCCACCCCGCCAGGTGGCCTCCGCCCTGGGACCTCGCTGCGCTCGCCCCGGGGGCGGACTCCTGCCGCCCAGCTGAGACGCCATTCGTCACTCTTGCAGAACTTTCCCCCTTAAAATCCCTGCACAGAACCAGCCCTCCCTCCCCGGGGAGGTTTTGACTTTAGTGGCTTTCCTTCCTTTTATTTTCCGTGGTGTTTGGGTTTTGGCTGCGGATCGAACTTGCGGCGGGTCCAAGTGGCGTTTCAGAGGTCGTGGCCCCAGAAGGCGGGTGACCCTGACACCATGCACTCCGAAGCAGAGGAATCCAAGGAAGGTACGACTTTGATTTCTCGGGGGCCCGCCAAGTTTCGCGGAGGGATGTGGAGGAAGGGCGGAGCAGTGGGGAGCGGATGAAGGTGTTCCCGGGCGCGGCGGGCGCTGTGTCCGCCCTCCCTGCTCCCTCGTGGCGCTGGCGGAGCGGCCCCTGCCCGTCCTGTACGCCGCCCGCGGGAGGAAGAGGCAGACCTAGCTCGGCCGGCCCACTGCAGTCTGCTTTTTAGATTTCTCTGGAACCTGAACGGCCCCAGTAGTGCCTCCGAGAATGCAAAATAAATGTGCTTGGAAAAGCACCGCTTGCGTCGGGACAGCCCACGGCTGGTCCCCTGGTAGAGTCGAGGGTCTCTTGGAAAGGGCTTCAGAAGTTGGAAACGCCATGTATCTCGGGCCAAAAGGGGAAGCTCAGGGAGGGGGAGAAGTGAAAGCTGTTTGGGGAATTTCTTTTTCCCTTGCTGGCTTTTCAGCAGCGAATTCATTTTTTGGGGGGCCGAGGAGATATGACTGGAGCCTGGTGCAGCTTGAAACTGAGGAGAGTTTGTTTCTGACTTTGTCTGTTTCTAGCTTGGCCCAAGCAAAGGGTTTCATTTACTCCTAACACGGAACGGGTGACAAGGCTGGAAAGGCTCCAACCAAAACACAGTTATACGTTGGTGTTAGGACGTGGAGTTTATTTGTGTGTGAGTGTTTGTATGCTTTGCTTCCTGCAGCTTTGTGTATACAAAAGTGCTCTTGTACGTGCGGGTGGCAGCGGGGATAGTTGGGCAAAATTAGAGAGTGAGGGAGCAGCATGTTCAAGATGGTGAAATTCCTTTTCTTTTCAAGTAGCCTCCTGGCCAACGGGTAAATCTCAAGTCCATGGCAGCAGCGGGGGGAAGCCTGAGAAGCAGAAAGGAGCCGCCGCATTGTTTCCCCCTTTGGTAGCTATCAGTGAGGGGGCGCCCTTGGAAGTTGCCCTCTCCTGTCTTTTACCGATGCCCTTCCCGAAGTAAAGCTCTGTGTTTCCTAATGTCATCTCTGTGGGCTGACGTTTACCTTATGATGCCGTGTGGGGGAGGCAGTCAAAAAAAGAGGCTTTGTTTACTAGAAATACGGGGCTGCGGTGGATAAAAGTGACAGCCAGGAGCATTGTTTTTGAGCTTGATGTGGAACTTGGGGATTCACGTTTCCTTGCCATGGCCTCCATCCCGATGATGGATACTTTTGTCCTCTGTCTTTTTAGCAGCAGTTTATAGTAAGTCAAAAGTGGTCCAAGGAAGGCAGAGAGGACATGGGCTGAGAGAATCCAATGGTGAGCTTCTTTAGTTTATATTTTTTATTTTATTGAATTTATTGCAGTGTAAGTTTCAGGTGTACAACTCAGTGAAACATCATCTGCACACTCTGTTGTGCATGCATCACCCCCCAGTCTCTTTCTGTCCCCCCGATGGTGAACTTTATCAATGACAAGTAGCACTTAAATTGATACTCTTTCCCAGGTGTGTTTTTTCTTTCTTTTGGGTAAAAAGGGAGAGGGGGGTAAAAGTGGAAAAACAATATCCAAAAGTATATTATACATTTCTCTGGCAGCATCCACATTCTTTCCTTCTGCCCAGCTCTCTGGTTGTGACCCTGAAAAGGAGTGTTGAGAGGTCCGGTAATTGCCCCCTCCTACTTGTTCCTCCTTTTCCCTCCACTTGTCATTTTCATACTCTCATCAGCAACAAATTGTCTGGCCTCCATGCTTCTTACAGAAAGCCCAGAATGTTTCTTTTAAAGTAACATGAGGTGCTAGAGTTGTAAATTGATGGCAATTAGGGTAGGATATAAAATAACTCTTGAGGGAGATTGATCAAATACTTCATTAACAGATGGAATCATTGTAGCTTCTGCCAGGAGGTGAAGGAGGAGTGTCCATCTGTGTCTGTGTACACGTAATGTGTGTGTGTGCTTGTGTATGTCCCGGGAGGCACCTGCGAGGCTGCTTACTGGCTGGGATCTAGAACCACCAGCAGATGTCTATGAAAGGAGCAGTGCTGTGTGAATAGCATCTTACTCTGTCCCTTTTACTCCTTTCCTCTCTCCTTAGCTTTTGTTTTTCTACCATAGACTTATGTATCCCATTCAGTGTGAGATCACCACAAGCTCTTTACGATGTCTGCATTGCAAGAAAATTGTCTTCAGATGCTTCATGCCTCATTTGCTGTGATGGGAGATATTTTCAACTCATTATTCTGAACTGCAGTGTGAAACCAGTACACTTTGTTTGGGGTTGAATCTGAAAAAAATATCAAGTCCGATTCAGAGGCCCTTGGAGGCCAACATATTTGTGAATGTAGAAGCAAATGACTGGGGATATTGTTAAGCCTTCATAGCTTGGAACGTACTTGGCTCCATGCCAGGAGTACTGAACTTCCATCCTGAGTCTGTAGCCACCTCCTAAAGAATTGATTTCATTTCGCCTGCTTACAAATAAATATGTGATTGTGCTTGAGTATTACACAGAGAAAAATAATCTAGGTCTCGCTTTATTCAAAGCTGAATAATTTAAGATATTCAGGCATAAAATGATAGAAAAGCAAGAGAAATGAAGGAAGAAACCCACTTTATTTAAGAAAGGGAAGCCATTAAAAGGAAAGGTACCAACAGTTTCCAATAGATGGAGGCTTCCTGAGGAGATAGGTCAGTAGTCATGTTTTTGGCATTTAGTTGCTTTCTGTTGAGTAAATTACTTAATTAGGGAGCAGGAAACATGAATGGCAGATACGATCTCTGAGGACCTCTCTCGTGCTAAGCATCCTGATGTCCAGGGCTGCTTGGCCCTGGTTATTAAAGCTTTGGTGCCAGAAAGTGAGGAATCCGTTGTGAGGAGCGGCTGCCTCCAGAGGACTTGGAGAAGAGTAAGGGCTGAGCTGTGAGCGAGTCCAGCTCCTCGCACATTGCCCATAATAGCGTTTTCCACCTCCTGGCCCAGTGTGTTCACGCCTCACCAGCCCTGCTACAGAGAAAACAGTAACCATTAGACAACTCTCTCAACTTCCTGCTTCCAGACTGACAGGCTCACCTTTACCTACAACCCCCTCCACCCTCGCCCCACTGGTGTCTATGGAGCAGGTGTGTGTCTTTCTCACTGCAGAAGACCACTCCTTCCACCTCGGGCTTCTCACCACACCGGTGGGCCGCAGCCTTCCCTGGCTCCTTCTCTGCTGTTTGTAGACGTGCTCAAACTCCCTACTTTGGGGTGTTTGCACTTGCTGGTCTTTCTGCCTGAAATATTCTTCTCCCCACTTGACCCCTTTTCCTGATCATTCCCTGGTTGGAAGCTTTTTTGAACCTTAAATTAGGATCCTTTACTGTCCTTTCTCAGAGCACCTATGCCTTTCCTCACTGGCACTCACCATGCTGTTTAGCATCTCTTCTCTAAACCATAGGCTCTTCAGGGTTAAACCATGTCTGTGTTATACTGCACTGTATCTCTGAAACCTACCCAGTACCAGGTGATCATTCAATATTTTATAAAATGAATGAATGATCTCCATTTTTAAAAGGTAAGCCTGAATATTTTGTTCAATTTCAGACATTCATCTGTCCTTTAAAATAAGCCCTTTAAAAAAAATACTTCTGCCTGGTTCCTACTTTCTCCGTTTTATCCCTCACCCCACTGAAGTCTTTACCACTCCACTGAAATCACCAAAGTCACCAGTGACTTCCCAGGTGCTAAAACCCCCAGTGATCCAGCATTCGTATTTTTATCCTGATCCTACATGACCTTTTTGCAGCATTTGACCCTGGGAGACCAGTGTCCCTGCAATTCTAAACCCCTTCCTTGGTTCATGAGGCACAACACCCTCCCAATTTCCCTTCCTTTTTCCAGCTGTTGCTTTCTAATCTGTTAGCCCTCCTGCCTGGGCTCTTCTCAGAGCCACCTGCACAGCCTGCAGCCTGGTGCACATTATACTTTGAATGTCATATAGGTACCCTCAAACTGAATATGTGTAAACTGAGCCCATCATTTTCTACTCTTCACAAATTTGATACTCCTTTTGTATTTTTACTGATTTTTGGTCTTTGGGGCTTCACACTACAAATCCACAAGTTCCCATGACCCTTTATCTTCGGCTTCTTGCTGGCACTTTATTCTCCTCACTGTCTGTTGAACGTGTCCCCTTCTCTTCACCTCCCTCATCTCAGCCTCGGTTTGAGCCTTCCGCATTTGTACCCTGATGGTTAAGACAACTACCTGTCACTGGTTACAAGAAATGGAAGTTGATTACTACTCTCATAAGCAGAAGAAATTTATTGAGAGTATACTGGGTAGATTACACATCCACAGAAAGGCAGTTCACACATCTCCTGAAAATGTGTCAGGAGATGCAGCCAAGGACACACCCAAGGACTGCCTGGAAAGGAACTCATCATGGCCTTCCCCTCCTCTGTATTTTTCAGTTCTGTCACTGCTGGGACTCCAGATGTGGCTGAATATTTGGTCATCCTTGACATTCAAAAATCCCAGAAATATACCATCTGATTCATAATAGATTGTATACCTACCCGTCACTGCCCATGGGAGAGGGAACTTCTGGTTCTAGCTTTGGTAGTGGGAGAGAGGGACCTCCCTCCTCTCGCCACTTTGGAAACGAGGGCTTCTCCAGAAATGGGAAGAGAGTTCTGACGTGGATCACCAAAACAACAATAGATGGACATCTACCACACCACCGGACTGCTCCGTCCAACCCTGGTGTTGCCCTTTTATTTTCTTCCTTGTTCCCTCAACAAATGCTGTTTCCTTTGTTGGGATCACTCTCTTGCCTCTCCTCTGGGGGGTCATGTTGCCAACCAGACCCAGTTTGGAGTAGGTGCTTTTTCAGAGAGTTCCCATAGCACCCTAAACTTCTTTCAGTTGCCATGTTTTCATGGATGTGATTATTAGTTTTCTTTTCCTTTGCCTCCACTGCATTATGAGCTTTTTGACAAGATCTGTACTTTTTTTTTTTCTTGAATCCCTGGTGTATGACCTAGGGCCTCTCCTACAGAAGGGCCTAATAAAGCAATATCAGATTAATGTATTTATTTAAAATGAGATTATATGATATGATGAAACCTTTTAGAGTTAGAAGTCATCTAACCTCACTTTATAGGACTAGCACCTTTCAAACTTAGAGAACAATCTATTTAGGATGTCTTAAATTTTCCACTGAAGTATTTAGGGTGGAGGCAAAACAAGTATGTGTCTTTGGGCACTGGGGTCAGGGCCCAGCATGACTTGCCAGCATCTCCAATAGCCTTGAAGACTGAAGAAACAATTTTTTTAAAATTATATTTTATTGATTATGTTATTACAGGTTGTCCTGATTTTTTCCCCTTCACTGCCCTACACGCAGCACCCCTCACTCACTCAGGCAATCCTTCCACCCTTATTCATGTCCATGGGTCATGTGTGTAAGTTCTTTGGCTACTCCCTTTCCTGTACTGTACTTTACATCCCCATGACTATTCTGTAACTACCTATTTGTACTTCTTAATCCCCTTACCTCTCACCTGTCACCCCCCAACACACCTCCATCTCTTTATCTTTAACCTTTGGTATTTTAATTATGATGTGTCTTGGGGTGTGCCTCTTCGAGTCCATCTTGTTTGGGACTCTCTGTGCTTCCTGGACTTGCATGTCTATTTCCTTCACTACATTAGGGAAATTTTCTTTCATTATTTTTTCAAATAGATTTCTAATTTCTTGCTCTTTCTCTTCTCCTTCTGGCACTCCTATGAAGTGAATGTGAGATTGCTTAAAGTTGTCCCACAGCCTCATTTTTTAAATTCTCATCTTGTTGTTCTGATTGGTTGCTTTGTGCTTCCTTGTGTTCTGTATCATTGATTTGAATCTTGGCTTCATCTACCCTACTGTTGTTTCCCTGTAAATTTATTTCAATTAGTGTATCCATTGTTTCTAACTGGATCCTTTGTATGCTGTTAAGTTCCTCAGTAAGTTCTTTGAGCATTCTTATAACTGGTGTTTTAAACTCTGTATCTGATAGATTGTTTATCTCCATTTCATTTAGTTCTTTTTCTGGAGTTTTGATGTGTTCTTTCATTTGGGCCATGTTTCTTTGTCTTCTCATTTTGGCAGCCTCCCTGTGTTTGTTTCTATGCATTAGATAGAGCTGCTTTGACTCTGTGTCTTGGTAGTGTGGCCTAATGTAGTAGGTGTCCTGCAAAGTCCAGTGGAGCAGCCTCCCCTATTATTCAACCTGGGTATTTGAGGTGCACCCTTTGTGTAAACTGAGTACACCCTCCTCTTGCCGTTGAGCCTTGGTTGCTGTTGGCAGATCAGTGGGAGGGATTTACCCAGGCCAGTCAGCTGCAAAGATTGGCTATGCCCACTGACCACCAACCTCCACCCTCTATGGAGGATCAGCTGTGCAGGGTCAGGGTAGTGGTGCTCTGACACGGTCTGTAGCTGTCCACTGGGTGTGCTGGCCCTGGGGTTTCCTGGGTGGTACAGACCAAGATCAGTCCCCACCTGTGTTTTGCTCAGGGTCACCCTACCTGAGCTATAAAGCAATCTGAGATGGCTGCTACTTGTGTTGGATTTAGAGATACCCAGGCGAAGCTAAGCTGTGAATCTAGGCTACTAGTTCTGGGCCTGGGTCTCACTGAGGCCAGCTGCTGCTTGTTTGTTCCTATGGAAAAGCAGCTTGGGTGGGTCTCTAAGTTGGGTGGGGCAGAGTCTCTGGGGATCTCCTAGTTGGGTCAAACAGTTTTAGCCAGGTTGATGGAGGCTCAGATATGGCACCAGTCTGCCATCTCTGTGGGGGGAGAGCCCAGAAAAGTGACAATGGCCTCTGCTCACCTTGATGCCAGACACCTCAGCCTCCCACTGCGTGCCACTGGTGCCCCTCAAGCTGCTTCCCTGGCACTGGAGCCCAGAGGAAGTACGTCTGAGTAGGTAAGTCGGTGTGTGGGTTCTTTAAGAGGAACTGCTTGGGGCTCCAGAAGTTTCTTCCACCAACTCAATCCCCACTGGGTTTTGCAGCCAGAAGTTGTGGGAACTTATCTTCCTGGTACTGGAACTGTGGGTTGGGGGGCCTGGTGTAGGGCTGGGACCTCTCACTCCTGAGATATCCCTACTGAATTTTCATCCACCACACATGGATGTGGGACCAGCCTGTTCTGTGTCTGTGCCCCTCCTACTAGTCTGGATGGATGTGGTTTCTTTAATTCCATAATTGTCAGACTTTTATTCAACTTAATTTGTGTTCATTCTGAGTGATGGTTATTCTATAGTTTAGTTGTAATTTTGTTGTGGTTGTGTTAAGAGGTGAGCTGTGTCTACCTACGCTGCCGTCTTGACCAGAGTTGAAGAAACTATTTTGAATGTAAAATGTATTAAGCTCTTCAATGTGCCAGATGTAGTGCTAAGCATCTGATTGTGTATATTATCTCATTTAATACTTACATAGTAACCCTTTGTGTTAACTACACATAACAGTTGAGAAAACAGGTTCAGAGGGGTTAAAAACAGTGCCTAAAACTACAAAGCTAGAAAAGGTAGAATCAGGATGAAAACAAAGGCCAACTGACCCTAGAGTCTGAGGTATCAGTCCGGACACAATGCTTCCATGAATGTCCAGAAGCTTCCCTCCTGCTCCTCAGGTAAGCTTGGCACTCAGAAGGATGCTCTCTCTGTGGACCTGTGCCTGCTAGTATCCCAGTTTGAGAAGCCAGGAGTAGAGAGACCAGGTGTGTTAGAGGCAAAGAGAAGAGCCCAGGCCCTGCCTCTTTCTCTGCTGTTCAGAGCACAGTTAGGGATTTGTGGGTGCATCCTTCACCCTTGACGCAACAGAGCAGGGAGCCCTGCAGGACTGGGCAGGAGGTGCCTGGAGCCCGCTGCAGAGAGGGACCCAAGTACCTGTGGGACAAGAGAGGGACCTCACTTCCTGGGTCAGTGGCCAGCTTGAGAATAGAGGGTATGGACTTCCCTTGTCACTGATGTGAAACAAGGCTCAGTTAGTGTGTGTTATGATAATACAACTGGGTGACTTTGTCGCATCCATGGAGTTTCAAGTTTCTTTAAAGCCTGCAAGGCGTATATGGATACAAGTGCGTTATTTTCAACACAGTTGTGTTGTTTGGTTCATTCATCCTGTCTCCTAATAACACATTAATTTGGGGGGTATGAACAGGCATTTGCCCTCTCAATTGTGCCCCACTTGGTGTTAAGATCATTTAACAGGCCCCTAACCTGTTCCTCGGTGCTCCTGCAGAAGTTTCTCTGAGCTCCAGGTTACTTTGAGTCCATCTGCCGGCCATACCTGGGTCCCCAATTCCTTGGTGGGTTTTCAGGAAGTCCATTTTGATGGACCAGCTTGCTAGTCAAGTGACTAAGGTCAGTCAAATGCCAGGAAAGAGGTATGCCTGAAGGCTAGCCCCCGAGCACATTGTGCCAACAGGCTGGCTTGCAGAACATTCCAGGGACCTCAAGGTCCGCATCACCCAACCTGCTGGGGCTTATGGCTCTTCGGGGAGACAAAAAGCAGAGACTCCCACTCGAAGGAATGGAACGAATACTGGGCAGGGCATTTAGCATAGAAAAGTTCAGTTGTTCCATGGTGGTGACTTATTAATGTTCTCTTCAATCATCAAGATGCCCAGTGATATTATATAAACTGTCACACATGTAGTGTCCTCCAATTTTAACCTCACATGGTGTGGCAGCTTATATAATAGCAGTCACTGCTGAGCATTATTGTACTGGTTTTCTCCCCTTTCCCCCCCTTCCCCAGCCCTTGCCTTGCCGCGGGAATGGGGAGGAAAGCAGTGTTCGGCTCTGATGAGATGCATGGCACCTGTGCTGCTGACCTGGCTGTCATACATACTGTAAAAGGCACAGCCTATGCTCGAAAACACCGGACTTTGATGTGATTATGTTTCCTTGTATGTAGTCGTTAGCCTCCGAGCGAGGTGTACTGACAGGGACTGAAAGTGCACAATCTGGTTAGAGATCTGTGCCCTGCTGTGTCCTCCACAGTGGACGTCACTAATAACCTGCTGTTCCTGCCACCCCCGGCTGTGTGAGCTCATGTATATTGGTGCCTTTTCTTCCTCACCTCTGAAATTTTCATCAGACTGAAAATGCATCACACCTTTCTTGTCCTGTAATTATGATGCCATGGACAATCAGGGTACCACAGATGATTAAATCCCCTGCTCCTGGCTGTTGGTAATCCAGAAAGTAGCCACGAAATGGGTGGGTGGAAGAGAAAGCAGGCGGCCCAGAAATCTGAGGACCCAGTGATTTCATTTCAGAATAATGTGGGGTCACTGGGCTTGCTACACAGTGTTTGTCAGCATTTCCATCTGCGTGAGAAAGATGCTAACAACCTTGGAAACAATGAGAGCAGCATGGTTGTGCACCTCTCTTCGTTTAGTGGATTGTGCCTAAAAATAATAGTGTTAACTGAATTATTTTAAAAACCAAGTCATTACTTGTATCTGTAATATTTAAGGAAGATCTGCAGTGAGAAGACTTTTTTATTTAAAATGACCCTAACAATACAAGTAGAATCACCATGATTTAGAGTTAAAAGCAACCTAGCAGGTCCTTTGACCTCTCCACTTTAGAGAAAAGGAACTGAGGCCCAGAGAGGTGATGTCCAGGCCCTTTCTAACCCCCTTGTGCCTGTTTGGCAAACAAGACATTTTGCAAATGTAAGTTTGAACACCCTGAATTTTTGCATGAGATCGCCTTGAAGCAGGACAGATGTATTTGTTTAGGTGTCACTCACTACCTTTTGGAGGAACTTTAATGGAATGTTTGAACATAAGGGGACTTCTTATTTCACTTTTTCCTGCATGTACCTCAGGAGAGTAAAAGATGAGGCATTGTGAAATCAACTTTACCTCTGCAAATAGAGCCTGTTAGATCCCTGGTTCTGAAAGTGATGGACCTAGAGGCAATTAAACAGTGAGCTCACTTGTTTTCATTCCTTTGAGAACATCATTCAGGAAAATTAGCCGCTGAGGGTGCTGGTTGGGCAGGGACTCTCTTCCTGGGTGAGAAGGTGTGCATGTGTGTGGGTGGGAAGGGAGTCAGTATTCAGACGCCAGACATGCCGTTGCAGGAGCAGATGGGCATCCCACAGCCTCACTGTCCCCGGGTGCCTCAGGCCTGTTGCATTTGGGAGTCAGGCACATCCTTTTTCAGGAAACGGCTATGGGGCTACAGCCTACTGCTCCCCCAGCTGCAGACCAAGATATATAAATGATAAAACAATTGCTTAAAGCTTCTTCAAAAGGCTTAAAAACCTCGCAGAAAAGTTAGACATAGAGCTGCAGTGTGTCCGGAGTGACTAAATGCTGAGTGGGCAGTAAATGGCCAAGAGGGTGCTGGTCTGGACTCTGTAAGACTGTGCAAAGCCTGTGTTATTAGGCTGGTACCTGATGGTACCTATGGTTTTCAGGTTGTAAGGGACTTTGTGTTTGTGTATATAGTATTGTCTGTGGACTTGCATTGAAAGACACTTGTAGTGACAAATAAGATTTAATTTTATAAATATGAGCAAAGTTTCTTCCGAGGAAATGGTGAAGCAAAGTGGTCACTAAACAGAGTGACCATGACAGCTTTAGGCTCCTGAAGCCTTAAGGCTTTATTTGCCTAATTCAGAGTTGAATTGCCAAAAACAGAATAAGCGCTTTAGGAACTTCCCTTCCAGTTTGGCAGGCCATCTATGCTTGATGCCAGCTCTGTGTTACCACGTGGTCCACTCAGCTAGGCTGGGAGCTGGGGACCACAGGTTTCCCCATAATCACAGGCTGTCCTGCTTGCCATGGACAGTTCAGTGTTTACTTCCAGGGTGTAGCCTCTTGCCCTAAATCACTGCCACCTTCCCTGGGCCTCAGATACTCATAGCCACAAGCGTTGACTGAGTTAGTACCTCCTCTTCGGAGCTTGGGGAAGCAGAGGGGTGTGTGTGTGTGTGTGTGTGTGTGTGTGTGTGTGTGTGGAGGGCCCTGCCCTCCAGGAACTGCTGGTTCAGGCCATCACGTACAACACATGTGCATTCACAGGACAAACTGCACGATGAGAAGCTAAGGGTGAGAAGAGGATGAGTGTTCGCCACACACCATGGGGGTGAGTGGGAGCTTCAGCTCAGACCTTTAGGCAAGAGAAGAATGAGGGAGGTTTAGAGCATTGTGCAGTGGAGGGTTCACGGAGGGCATTGGAGGGCTATATTACAGTGGTCCGTGGGGACAGACTGGCTTCCCAGAGGGACACTGAGTAACAGACAGGCACTGGGAGTCAGAAGTAGAGCTGGTCTCCTTGGTGTCTGCAAACTTCAACCGCTGACAAGGCTCTGAACTTTTTCTCGTTAGAAAAATGCAGGCACTGATATCAGTTAGACTAAAGCTTGCCTGAGATACCGTCTAGGAGGGAGACACAGTTGTTGTCAGGAATTTAGGGGTGGGAGTGTTGAGCTGAAAGAGGGCAGATGCGAAGCAGTGTTGTAGGAATACCACGCTAACAGAAACCGTGCTTGGTCTGGGGGACAAGGCTGAGCCTGGGTAGGAGGAGCCTGGGCAGTACTCTCCAGTCACAATGGGAGGGGAGGCGATCCCCCTTCTGTGGTCTCCATGGGAAATACTGAAGAGAGAGAAGAGGGCTGGGCCATGGAGTTAGCATCTGGAAACATTCACTTTTTCGAGGGAAACAGGTGGATATAGTCAGTAAAGGGAGCAGAAATTGAGTGCCTCCAGAGGTAAAAGGAAAACAAGGAGGGAAGGAAGGCTTTAGAAGTCAAGAGGAGAGAGCCCCATGGAAGCCGTGGTCAGCCATGTCTAAAGAGAGGTTCCGTGGAAGGGGCTTTGCCCCCTTCTCTTTGGGCCTCAGGGAAAGCTGGGGGCCTGGGCTTGAAGAGCTCATCTGCTAAGGGAAGAGAACACATTGGGAGTATTCAGTCATTATTTAATGGGAGTGAGGGAGATATGGGGGGGGGGCACCAGAGATAACTGCCCCAGCTGTGAGCACCTGCCCCATCTCCAGAGGAAGGGAGACTTTCACTGTCTCCATCAGAGCACACTCAAGTCCCTGTCACCTGCAGATTCCTTCCTGATCTCCTCCCCTGTCATCTCCGACCTCTGTCTGTGGCATCACACAAAATCAGCACTGGTGAATGAGGACGACAAGTGACCACAGGTAGAAATTTAATCCAGCTCTTCATCCTGCAAGGAAGCTTTGCCAGCCTGAGAACTACAACATTTTCCTCTCCTCCCTTTCACCATCACTTTCGCTTCCCCATGTTCTTCCTTCCTGTAACAGGAACACATGTCTCAGAAAACCCCTGAAGCTTCAGTCAAGAATACCCCAGACTGGACACAACGTGGACTTCAAGGGCTTTAATCTTACACATGTTAGATAGGATTTGGGCCACACCAATAAACTGAGCCATTCTGAGGTGGGAAGCAATTGTCACACAGTAGAAATATGTTAGGTGGCTTGTCCCTTGTGAGAACCAATGAGATGATGTTTGTGTCAATGATTAGAGAGCTTCATTAGTGCTGAATAAAAAAGGAGGCTTATAATCACACCCAAGGACCAAACCCGCCTGTGGCCTGCCGACGGTATTTACCTGATTGAGAAGTACTCATTTCACACTCTGAAATGCAGCTGGGCTTGTCCCAAGGAACTTCTGTAAAGCTACATGATAAAGTAAAATATTAGTGCCCTGTCTGTTCTCCTTATTGTGAGGCACCAACGAAGCCATTTTCACCTTTTGAGGATTAAAACTAGAATTAAGTCAGTTACGAAATAGCTAGAGTGAAAATGCACCCTCCCTGCCATCACAGGTCTAAACGTTGGACTCAGGCTCTGCAGAGAAGGCCATGACTGAAGGAGTCTCAGGAGAGTTTTCAAGGAGGTAGAATTCAGGGACAAGTAGCACTCACTGAGAGGGGAAGAGAATTAGGAAACTAGGATAGCCAAGGAAGTTGAGGGAGGGCCATTGGGCAGGTTGTGAAATTTAAGGGAATAATGAGGAATAGATAAGGAGTGGGAGCCATGGGGAGTGGGAAGAGGTAGGAGACATGTGGCGGATCCAGGCCTGATGCAGAATGCCCAAGGGGAGGGGGCAGGCACGTGGAGGTGGAGGAAGGGGGGAATAAGGAAGTAACTATGAAGTGAGAACAAAACAAAAGAAATTAAAGAGATGAGGAGCAGTATAACCAGGGTAACTGGGATTTAGACGTTTTGGGCATTTGTTTATTTTGATTGATTACGCAGTGCTTGGGAAGCAGGGTGGAGTGCTGGTCTCCAGGGAGCGATGGAGACGGGGACCCCACGAGGCAGCGCTGTTTTCTCGGGGCCCAGGAGCGCCAGCAGCGCGAGGGCCTGTAAACGAGGCCGTGCCCGGGGGATGCTGCGGCTCACCCTGCAGACTGGTGCGGGGCCAGTCCGAAGCCCGCCCTGTGTCGCGTTGGGTTGGGTGTCTAGTGACCTTCTTACTGGGTTATAAAACTGATTTCCTCAAAAAGCTGGCAAACGACAGATGATGAATTGGAAAGGCAGTAACGCCAGCCCGTGGGAGTCGTTTCGAAGCTGCGCGCGCTGGACTGTGCCATCCGTTTTCTGGAAGGCCAGCGGAGCTTTGGGTGGATGGCTGTTGCAGGAGTAGAGAGCCCCCCACCCCTCCTAGGAAGCCGAGCCTGACTTCTGGGGGGCTTACTCGTTAACAGGTCTGATGGTAAGCAGGCTCACTGAGGAATTTCGGGTGGAGGGGTTTTTATGGGGAGGGCTGGTTTAAATTACTGGACTCACTCCACCATAGCTCTGACACAATGGTCAAGCTGATAACCTTCAAAGTGGAGGAGTGACAGCTGTCTACCCCAGCGTGCTTTGGGGTTGCTCCTGTGCATGTGGTTCAGCATGGGGTGCGGGGGGTGGGGGGGTGGGGGGGGGTTGTGGCTGTCAGCGAGGAACTTGAGCTGGCTTGTTTCAGCACGTGCAAGGGTTGATCAGGTAAATTACAATGCTTGTGGGAAAGGCAGCCTAGCTGAAGCCTGACATGGCGGGTGTCAGGGCTGCTGGGAAAGGGTCCTTCTTAAAACCCTTAATTGACTTCCTTCCTTTCCAAACATGGCTTCTCACTATGGTGCTAGACCAGTTGATAAGGTTTGCATTCCCGACTGACATTTTAGTCTTCTGCATCCTTGCTTCTTTAAAACTCTCAGACAAGCCCTTCTTTTAAAATATAATTGGACCGAGTTAAAAGGAAAAAAGGAATAAACTGACTTTGTTGAGACATTCTACAGTCTGCAGGCATTTTTGTAAGTGGCGACGTGGAATGTCAGTTGGACTGTTTAATTGTAGTGGGTGGCATGGGAGAGCTACTATATTTGGTGGTGGTGGTGCGCTAGAGTATCCCAGAAGTTAGCAGCAAACCGTCTGATGTTAAAGTAATGTCGTCTGTTGTTTTCTATTTCCCCCCTCCCCCATAGCACCATCTATCCCTACTCTGTGAATTAATCGACCTGTTTTCATTGTATATCTTCAGTTAATGTTTGATGCTGTTTTATAGTTCATGAATGACTCAATTGACTACTAAACTTGGCAGTTTGTTACCATCATCATGCCCCTGGACAGGAAATGTTCAGTATAGATATGACTAACCAGTTTCCAGGCTTAAAAATAAAGCCGGGGATTTCTGGACAGAATAGGCCTTTGTCACTCATTTCAACATGCCCGACAAGTGTGAAGCTCCAAGCCAACCACTTCGGTTTCTCATTTTTTCCAGGCCACTGCTTCACCTGGAATTTTCTATTATACAGATTGAAACTGATTTTACAGTGTTGGTGGTTTTCTTTTCTTTCAATGGAATAAGGGGATATTTGAATAATCATGAGAATCAGCTAGAGTCCATACTCTCCTTATTGCCTTTTTTGTGTTTAGCTCCATTTAGTTATTTATTTTTATTATATATTTTTTTCTTTTTTAGCTCCTTTTAAATTATCACCCTCCTGAGGTAGATGATGGGGAAATAATCTTCACTTGCCTGTATAGCACCTTAAACTCAAAGTAGTGAGCAGGTGTGTGGACGTCTGCATGAACTGTGTGACTTGTCTTCTTGAATCTAAGGCCCTCCTGAAGTAGCATTCTTTCCTCCCAAAGTTACTTTCAATCAACCCAGTGATTCCAAGATAATTGTTTCAGGTAGCCCTTTAATAGCACAGGAAGAATCGTACTATTTTGACAGATACCAAAAGGCGTTTGGCATTTCGTTGCCTACAGCCATTGTTCCAGGACATGAAAGATAATTTCATATTTTTTTTTCTTGCTGTATTCCTAAAAAATGTAATTTTCCCTTCCTTAATAAAAATGTTTTTTCTCTCCTTTATTTCTTATTCTAAGAAGCATTTTGGGGGAGGAGGGGTCAGGGATTTAGGAAATCTTAACACCACATCTTGTGGAAGGGCTCCAGTAGACCCAGTGTCTGTTAGATGAGGATATCTCTAACAACAGCAAAAGGGGTTTCTCTCTCTGAGTCCTTAACTCTGTGCAAGGGTTAATCTGTGAACTTTTATCTGTTTTTCAAATAAGGAATTGTGCCAGGGAATGATGATTTAAAATACAAAAGGCATGCAAATATTTTTAGTTTGCAATAGGGTAAAGTCAGTAATGATTGGGACAACTCGGCTTTCCTTCGCCAAATTTAGAAATAAACCATAAATTTATGAAGAACGGGTTGGTTACTATTCTTGGCTCTGAAATGCTTGTTCTCCTAGGCTCCTCCTCACTGTCTCCTCTGTTTCACGAACAAAGTAGAGCAGAGTAGAGGAGCCTCTGCTGTGCTTTGGATTAGAGCTTGATAAAAATCTGGTCTTTTGAAACACAGGAATCCTGTGCCCCAAATACCCTATACCTGTTCCAGTAGGATGCTTTCAAGGGAAAAAGAACACTATTTATACAAGCTAAGCTTTCATTGAATGAAATGATTCCCTGGTCTAAAATGGTGATGTCCTCTAACTTTGTAGTGATCAAGAACCTTTTAGATTTTATGATGATGGACATATTGTAGGGGAACTGATAATGTTTTATAACCAATGAAGTATGAGGATGGACAGGTGGTCCAGAGGGTAAAATATTTTGCATAATTAAAGTCTTTGCTCTTTTCATGAGACTCGTGGATCGTCCAAAGATTGATTGATGGTGATCTATCATCTGGCCTTGCTGTCTGTTTTTTGTCTGTCCATTCTGTTTTCTGTGTCAGGGTTTTAGGTACAGAGGGGCACAGTACTCACTAGGGGTTTGTCATCCATGGTCCAGCAGTCAGCTAAAACCAAGATGGGCATTCAGAATATACTGTGCACATGGGGGGCATTTAAGAAGGCCTGGTAGAACTACTTCTTGCTGGTTCCTTTGGAGACCCTGTGGGTGATCTCCAGTCTCCTAGCCAGTGTTTTGAATCACAGTGGTTAGGCCTAATCTTAGCGCAGACCCATGAAGGGCTTTACCTGGACCAGAGAGAAAACTGGAGAGTTGTCCTTCGGATTTGGGTCAGACTAGCTTCATTATCGAAACACTTCTGGCACATCTTGGGTGGCAATGGAAAAGGGAGTGTTTTAGTTGTGATCCTTGTGTTTGAAATCCCTGCTTTTTTTCCCCACTAGTTTTTTTGTTTGTTTTCCCACAAAAGCATCTCTGTTTCAATTCATTGGAATTGTACATCTGTGGAGTTCTTCCTGGGTTCCAGCCATGGCAGCATGAATCATCCCAAAAAAGCATATTACTATTAAATCTAGTTTAAAATAAAAAGCAATTTTTAGGAGTAAAATTAGAGAAGAGAAAGCTGTTACCTGATTGGGAGACAGAGAAACAGTGGGCAAAACCAAGTGTAAAACTCCTTAGGCTGGGTAAAGGAGCCCTTTAAACCCAATTTAAGGCTTTCAACAACTAAAATTCCAGCTTTCATTTGTTAGTTTATACCTAGAGGAAGAGAAATGGACTTTATCAGACTTTGACAGCAAATTAAAGACCTCAACCCTCTCTAACCACAAACATACATTCCCTGGAGTTCAACCACGTAATTGGTGATACAGGCAAGCTACTGGTCAAACTGATCCCCGTTGTGCCTGAAAAGAGCATCTTGCTTCAAAGACCAGAAGGATCCGAGGTGCTGTCCTTTCTAGGCCGGGGCCACCATTTTGCATTTTGCCTGGAGCCCAGGAATAGCTGTTACTAAGACCTCTAGTGCCCAACACCAGCCTCCAGCCAGAGTTCTAGGCATCTTCTGTTAACATGTTTCAGATTCTTTACCCTCCATCAGAATTCAATGAGCCGTAAATCAGCTCAAGAAAAGATGACCCAATTTCTGACCCCCCCGATACTTTATTAGATGCCATTAAACTCTCCTTGGAGAGTTTGGAGATTACTAAGGCCTACATTCGGAACCTGGTCTCTTAATCCAAGAATTCTATAGCTTCCCTTTTCTGTGTGTGTTTGTGCCTGTATCTCAGATTGCCCTATTTTGTGATAAAATCAACTTAATGAAAGAAAAATGATGTGAGACATTTGCTATTCAAAAATTATATCCCTTTTGATGTTAGCTAGAGTCTCTAAACATCGATTTAAACAAGGTTTCTAAATTTTGTTGGAGGCTATATGCTATATGATGGTTATTTAGCTCTATAGGATGTGGTGAAAAAGAAAAGATTTTATTTTGATGCGTCAACAGGGAAAATATGGCAGAACTCACGTGGGGCATTTGCTATAGACTGCTCCCTGCACTGGAATGTGGGTGGGGTCCTGGCATTTGTGTCTTTGTATGTTTCAGGGAAGAAAAGGTACAGAGAAGCACTTGTTTGTGCCCTATATAAAGACTAATGTACAGCTGACAACTTAAAAATACTATATGAGACAACATTTCGTGTCCAACAGTAGCATCTGTTTCCTTCATTCCAAGATCAGCAAATAGAATTAAAGGTGGATGCTGAAAATGGAAGAGAAAAATAACAACAACTTCTATTTCAGCAAATCCACTAACTCCCCCCACCATCCTTGTCACAGCGGGACTGGACCGAATGGCATAAATGGGAAATTAACAGGAGATTAGGTCAAGGAGGGGGTGTTCCTTCAGGAGAGTAAATTTAATTTTCAGATTTAGAAACTGACTCAAATCATACATTCTAAAAACTTGATTTATCTTTTTCCTTAGCATGCATTTTTTATAATATACATTGTCTTGCATTTTAGAGGTAAATTCAGTATTATTTTTCTAAGGTATCTTCTGCCTTTTGCAGCAATGAGAACATTAGAAATCATATGAAGAAGAAATTTCAACAAAGTAGGTTGTCTTTATCCTTAGAAACATTGTTTTAATTGGAGATTCTGTTATTTACCAAGAACTTAACATAAAAGATCGCCTGTAGATATCAGTAATATTTCTTAGGGACAAAGGTATGACCGTAAACCTTGCTAATCATTTGGTTGGATAGGATTATACTCCTAGCCTTATAAAATGAGCCACAGTGCACCCTGTGTTTGGCTGTATAGGGCCTCTGGTCTTTTAGAAAATTAGTCTGGATACCTTAAAAGTACAAATTGACCATCATAAACTGCCTCCTAACATTTTACAGAAATGCTAGTTAAAATGCTCTCACTTACTTATGGGGATCTTTGTCCTGTGTGTCCTTACCAGATCGGCCCTGGTAGTGTGCACTGATTCTTCCTAGGCACGAAGGACATCTGGAGTTTTTACAGAAAGTGCTCAGCCCCTTTGACCACCCCAGAAACAAAACTTAGACACTGCACTCTCCACTCCCACCCCTTCCCAGACTGCTGGGCACACTTACTTCCCTTCGAAACAAAAACTGCCCTAAGTAGGGTAGCTGTTACTCTGCACACCAAGAATGACTTCCCCGTAATAGTTACTGTTGCTATTATATTCATTGCTGTATAATGCCTCTTATTATGTAAGGGGTATTATATAATGTAAGGAAGAGCGGAGAGATGAAGCTATCCCTGTGCTTTCTACCGTACTGATCACTTACTTTATCTATTGGGACATGTTTCAGTTCATTTAGAAACTGGTTTGGAATTTTAAAAAATCACTTCAAAATTCCTCACCAGGAAGACCAGGACAGGAATGCTCCAGGGATCTGACTAAGTATAAGGCAGTGCAGAGCCCGCACCAGAGAAGGACACGCAGTGTGGGAGATCCGCCCCTGTCCTTGCAGAGCTTTCATTCTGGAGGACATATCAGACATGCACATAGGGACATACACGCCAAGGGGACGCCACATCAGTTAGAGAGGTGCAGGAAGGGCTGTCTGTGGCTGAGGTTCTTGAGGCAAAACTGTTGAGATGGATGGCATTGGCAGGAAGCTTTGGAAAGATGGGCATGGGGTCGTTTCCCAAAGTATGGGGGTGCACCACTGGGGGTGGTGCAGCAAATGATTTTTGGAGGCCCAGGCCTCGTGTTAAATCATCTTCAGTCACACAATGAGAAGACTGGTCCCTTTTCAGTTCCTTTGGAATACTTTGCCTCATTCAGGGCGAATGCCTGCATGAGGGGCTGTATGACTTTTGCCACCTTGCTCACGCTGACTCACCACCACCTTTGGTACCACGTAGGTAGACATGGGGCTTGTGGCCTCTGGGAGGCAATGGTATCTGGCTAAAAACAAATCGTATTGGGAATTTTTTTCTTGTTGAATCAAATGTTATCATTTAAGTTTTTAGATGATTTTTATGATTATGATATATTTAGGAGAGTAGTTTCCAGTCATATGATTTCCTTTTAAAACAAATTTATTTTTTAATAAATATTTGTTAGGTAACCATAGGAAAATAAAATACACATAGTAAGTAGACAACAAGGGCAAGCCATGACGGTAACCAAAAGGACAAGAGTGTGGGATGTTGCTCAGGTAGAAACAGGGTGGCTTTTTGGGTGGAGAGGTGTCAGCAAAGATCCTGGGGTGGAAACTGCAATACATTTTGAGGGAAAGGAGAGTGAAGAAGTTGGCGGAAGCCAGGAGATCTGGTGGAGAATCAGAGCTAGGAAGCCCTCTGGCTCAGCATGATTGAACAGGGGCCTTAGCCTATCTAGTGACTAGGATCCCTGAAAGTGATTCAGAATGGTTTGGTGGTGGAGAGCCGGGGTGACTGATTCAAGCCTTGGGTTTGTCTTGAAAAGCTGGAAATGTGAATTTTTATGTCACTCAACTTTTACATGTTTTTTTATTAATTATAAAAATAGTAAAGCATATGCGGGCTTATTTTTGAGGTGATGAAAATGTTATGACATTAGATGTGGTGATACATGACATTTTGCATATAATAAACATTACTGAATGTACACTTTTTAAATGGTTACAGTGGTGAATGTTATGTTATATGAATTTAGCCTAAATTTTAAAAAGAAAAAAAACATTATTGGGTGCGACCAAAATGTGTTGCCAGCCAAAAGTTTGTCAGCTCTGTTTTAAATGGAGGAAGCGCTGTTTGTAATTTTGATAATCCCAACATAAAGCAGCTTTCACAAGGGAGCCAGTGACCAGGACAAAGAGTTAATGGGAGTCACATTGTGACCTTGAAGTAACCTTGGGGCCTTTGTGGTCCTCATGGCTTCTTCCGTCTCTAAAAATAGGCCTGGTGGTAGGAATGGTGAGAGGTGGAGTGGTGGCTTTACTTCTGGAGTGCCCAGTGAGTGGATGAAAAGACAAGACAAGGCAGGGTGGGTTGGGGGGGGACCTGCCGTGGCGTTCGTTGTGGAGCAGTGATTTATTTTGTTGTGATTTGGCAGCTACTTGTAGAATTGATCCGTTACGTTATTGCCCAAGTTTATTCTACCCAAATTTCTACTATTAGGGAGGTAATCCATCTTCAAGACAGCAAGTTAATATATTCAGGGAAACATTTTTCAGGTCTTACACGAGAACGGCTCTAATGGTCTTTTTAGTTATTTTCTTTAACTGAAAAATGAGTTTAATATATCAAGTACATGTCATCAACACCAAAGGATTACAATTATTTTAACAAACTATTTGTCTTTATGGTTCTTGGGGACTTCATTATTTTTGATACTAAATTTAATTTAAATTAGCCAGTTTCAATGAGGGCCATATATAAAACTTGAGGTTTTATAGCATATCCCAACTTATTCCTCAACTTTTTTATTATTAACTAACTAGCTAGCAAGGAAAGGTAGAATATATGCCTTTTTAAAATTTCCAGTTTTTATGAATTAATTCTTTAAAACATGCCCTTTTTTTGACCTGGCCAGTTGGTTAGAGCATCATAGCATCGTCCCAATAAGCCAAGGTTGTGAGTTTGATCCCTGGTCAGAGCACATACAAGAATCACCAATGAATACATGGATAAATGGAACAACAAACTGATTTCTCTCTCTCTGTCCTCTCTCTCTCTTTATCTCCCTCTCTCTCTCCCCCCTTTCTCTTTTTCTCATTCTCTATTCTTCCCTGTATATTTCTGTACCCTCAAAAGGACCTGGGAATATTTTTAATCCATCAGATAAAGATTAATTGAACACTTATTATGGCAAGAAATAAATAATAGATTGTAACCCATCCCAAGGGTTTTACTTTCAGGGAAAATGGAAACAAATAAATATGATATAAGGCAGTTTTCAATAACAGAGACAGGATAGAACATTTCTGACTGAGTTAGTCAATAAAGGCTTCATGGAAGGGATAATATTTGGGAAGGACCGTGAAGGAATGGATAGGATTTTACCCAAGATGGCTCCCCCTTACTCCCTTCACATCTCTGCTGCATTGTCTTCTTTTCAGAAAGGCCTTCCCCCACTACCCTGGATAAAACTGCAAAGCTTCCCTTCCGCACCACTCCCTCGTACTCTTTCTGAAAACACACACACACACACACACACACACACACACACACACACACACACACCTTATTTTTCTCCTAGCCTGTCACTACTTACATTTTTTACATGTTTGTCTGTGTTTTAGATCTCCCTCTTCTAGAATCTGTGTTCTTGAGAACAGGTACTTTGTTTGGCACACAGTAGGTGCTCAGTAAAAACGTGGTGAGTGAATGATGAATGACTTGGGGAAGGTTTTCCTGCTATAAATCTGTTTACCAGGTGAAGCTCCAAAGTGGTATGGAAAAGCCAAGTTCTGCTTTTTTTCAGGATGTTTATAAATTTAGCAAATTTATTGTTTCTCTGTGTCCCAATCAACATGTCTAGAAAGAATGGGCATATTTTGATACCCCAGTGTAGCTTTCTAAAGTCTGTGACTAAATAATAAGTATTATACAAACAAATCATTATTACTCTTAACCTTCTGACCACTTCCCCCAACAAATCCTCTGTAGAGTTTCACTGGCTATACATAATTTATGTTTAAATTATTTCTAAGATCCTTAGGATTCACACATGTCCTTTGCTTTCTGGCATACAGGTGCACTGATGGGGAGAATTTCTAACTCCTAACTAGCCAACAGTAGTTCTGTAGGTTGGCTCTGATACATAGTCACAGAGCTGAGAAATGGACACAAATGTTTGAAGATGGCTAGGAAGGGCTTGTGGTGAGCTGCAGAATGTGGTCTCCTGCTAATGGGGCAGCCACCATTTACCTCAAGGTAGGTGTTGCCATGTGGGAATGTGGGCCCATTTTGGTTACATCTTACAATATTTCAAAAAAAAACCCAGAAACACAGACTTTGAGGTTCAATTTCCCAATTTTCTAATAACGACCACTAATTCTTAGAACAGAATAATACTGTGCAGGCCAAACAATGGGCTGTCCTGGTTACAACCTCTGCAAGATACCCTAATCTTAATAAAATGGGGGTGCCTGAGCATTAGGAGCTGAGAGAAGAGGTTAGAGAGGGGTGGAAGCCATTTGCCAGAGAAGTGCCCCCTTGCCAGTACCCAGCGCTGAACAACGGTGCTCCTGCCAAGCTCCGGGGTTTTTTCCAGGGTTTTCTTCTAGAATTTCAGAGCTTCAGTGTATCTTGATAGTTGGAACGAGGCCATTCACTTTAAGACTCAGCAGATTCTATCTGACCATTTGCTTACCTTGAATGGGATCTAGCTTCCAGGACGTTGACATGGCTATAAAATGCATGACTAGCTTAACATTTTAATACGGTTACTGGGGCAAGGTTTTGACAAAAATGTTGGAAGGCTGTGCCAAGACGCATGTTTGAGAAATGCCTAAACTGAGGCCAAGAGGTTACCGCTCCCAAAATATTCAAACAGATGGATTTGGGATATTTACGTGGATGATTCCGGAACATTTGCTCTAATGATTGAGTTAGCTAAATATGGTCACTTCACACAAACGTGGCTGGTTATTCTGTATGTTTTGGCAGAGGGCAGGGAGGAAAACAGTAGACAAAAAAAGAAAAGGCATGTCTTTTATAGAGATTCCATTCCTTTAAAACAAAAAGTAGTTTACATGCCACAGGTAAGGCTATGGTTTATCATGGAGTAGAAGTGAGCTCATTTGGTAAGCTCTAGTATATGGAGTTGAATTGACTTCCTGATACACCTTCATGAATTGCTGCAAAAAAATAATGATGGGTTTCATGGAGGCAGATTAGAGGATTGGGGTGTTTAGTTCACTGCATGCTAGCTGGAGCACACCTGTTAAACACTTTGAAGAATACAGAGATGAATGGACACGGTACCTTAGTTGTCAAAAATCATGATCAAGTAAGATAAGAGGATTGTAACTCTCCCACAAGGCAGAAAAGCGTATTAAAAGGAGAGATTTATTCCTCTTTGGATTTGGAGAGGTCATTCCGCCATTGGATTTGGAAAAGCATCTTGGAAAAGGTGGCATTTAAACTAAGACTTAAAGGACGAGCAGGACTTTTTCAAGCCAAGGGGAAAATGGGGAGGGGAGATGCGCAGCTTTTCTTTAGTGTCTATTCTGTGATATGTAAGACCTGTGATCCTTTTTTTAATTTTTAAAGGGTTTTTTTTGGTTCAAGGAGTTGCCTATCCTGGGAGCAAACTCTAAGAAGTGGGATTCTGCAGCTGGCTGAGCAGCATCTTGACATTTGATAGACAATTCATAAACAATGAGCACTACTTTAATTTCACTTTTCCTGTGGAGCAGTCACGTGGGCAGCAACGTACCTTAGCTCTGCCGCTGGTTATACGCCCTTACACAGGTCACATGATCTCTGAGCCTCAGTTCTCTCATCCGGCTCCCACAGCGTTAAGTACTGTCCAATAATAAGGTGGCCAAACCAGAAGGAACACTTTCATGTTGGTGAAAATATTGTGCAAACTATGGATTTCTACACAATGTCAGCTCTAACTTTGTTGTCTTGTCCTTGTTCTGTGGCCCGGAGTCACCTGATGACAGAGGAAGGGGTGCGTTGAGCACCGGTGCCAGTTTTAGGGGCTGGTTCAGTGACTGAACTGCACTTCAGTGTGCTGGATTTTAAAATCGTTTACTGGTTTCCTAAACACTGCGTGAATATAAATATTCATCAGAAGCTAGGGCCTTTGGCAGGAGAAAAAAACTGGGAGTGGAAAAGTATAGAAAGCCATGGAGCTTGTTGAGCAGCTTTGCCTCTGCATCCCCATGTAAGTTGGATTATATCAACCATGGAGAGGCTTCGTGTCCTCAAGATAATAGGTAAATAAACCACAGCTTCATTGAGAAGTCTTCAGGAAAACCTTAACATATCCTAACCAACATAATAAATAAGGAGGCGTTCATTTAATTAAAAAAGAAAAAGGGTAACTTCAGTTTTATAGAAATGTTTATAGGATATCTTTTTTAATTTGAGGCCCAGTGATGGAGTGAGGCCCTGTTTAAATTTTGGTTAAAGTGTCATGTAAGAGACTAACTTTGTTATTCTCTTGGATACATTATCAAAATTCTTTGAGGCTTTAATATAGTAAGCTATATTCTGAAAGCATTTTCTCTGGATTCTGTGTCAAAGCTCACATTTACTTTTTTAGTGAAAAAATTTTGAGAGGGAATCAAATCTGTTCCTCGTCTACTCACAGCATGGCCAAAGTCTACTCAAAAACCTGGACTCTGAGAGTTTTAAGGTACAGCCTTCTAGGAGGACACCTCAGAGTTGGAGTCCTCCAATACAATCACAAAGGGCACTTCGTGCCAATGCAGCTTCTTAAACAGTCGTCCTGGAGATTCTGATGCAGAAGGTCTGGCCATCTGTATTTGTAAGAAGCCTCCAGGCCCTCTGAGGCAGATGGCCCATATCACAAAGAATGCCACCCCATACCTGCTCTGTCTGGCCCCTTCCTGCTAATACTCTCGAGAAAACGAAGTGCCTTCGAAATGAGTTTTCCTGGGCCTTGATGACCTTATACATATTTATGTTTAAATTCTTTCTAAAATCCATAGACCCCATGCGCATCCTTGGGTGTCAGACATACAGATGCACCACTGAGCGGAATTTGTAGTCCAGCCCGTAGGAATTCTATAGGTAAGCTGTGGAATGCAGCCACACGTATTCCCGTGAGGCAGGACCTTTTTTTCCTTCAAGGTCCATCTCCTGAGCCAATCTCCTTTCGTGAAACCACCTTCAAACCTTGCCTCCCTCTGCCACTCCACGTAGCAAAATGAATGTTCTTTCTCTTTGCCACCATGGCATTTCCCATTCTGCCTATGTGCTCATTTGTCCCCCAACCTGACCCGTGTTACACTGTGCCTGGGGACAAGGGATAGTGTTATTCATCTTTGAAACCACAGTACCTGATACGTACTCAACAGAAGTTTTGCTGAATGATTCATGTCTTTGGGTCGATGTACTCTCTTCTCCCCTCACTACTGCTTCACAAAACGTGATCCAAGACTGGATCACCCCAAAGCATCAGGACTTCAGCAATGTCTGCCTCAGTAATGATGGCCGTGTTAATGGCAATAATAATACTAGTTTATAGAAGTCAACCCAATTGTTTTACATCTGGCACTATGCTAATCCAACAGCACTTCATATGGATTATTTTTGTTTAGTCTTTATAGAAACCTTCAGTATCCCCATTTGCATGTGGGGAAACTGAGGCACGCAGAGATGAGGTAATTCACCACAGGGACACGGGCACTCAGTGGGAGAGCCGAGCGTCTGACCCAGACAGCACGGCTCTAGAGCCGGGGTTCACAATCACCGCTTTGCCTAGCTTTGCCTGAGCGCCTGCCTCGCCCTCCCCTGTGTGCACGAGACAACTGTGAGTCCATTCCAGAGGAGCAGCAAAAGCCTCAGTCCATTCGTTCACCAGTAATTTTCACCAACAGTTTTTATTCTACAGATCTGTCAGTCGGTCCTCTGTGGGAAACTTGGGTGAGTGACGTTAAAATGTTCCTTCACTGCACCGATATTCAGACCTTGAATATTATGGAGACATTTTACACATTTCAAGGGGCACCTTAGTATACACTGTTTCCCCAACTTATTTAACTAGAGACAATTGTTCTTCCCCCATAAGACTCTTAACTCCTTGAAGAACTAGTTTTTTGTTGTTAAAGTAATTTGGGAAAAAAATGCTGGCTAGTGCTCCCGTGCTAAATATTTGGGTAATCCTTACTTTCGACCCTTTCTTATTTAGTCTTGAGTGTCTTTAGTGCTGAAGTATTTACATAGTCTCTAGTAACTGCTTCCTGGGGTAGTCACGGATCTGCTGTCGGGGTGTGACTACTAATGGTGCTCTTTTCAAAAGCATCACGTCTGGATGGCAAACTCTATGATTGCCTTAATCATAGCCCTTATAGCCCCCTCCCCCATAAATAAAGACCTGTGTTTCCCACTCACTGCCCTGCCTTCCCTCACGAAGGACTCTCATCACTGTGGCATGGTGGGAACAGATGAAGATAATAGCCATGTGACCGTAGCATCTCATCCCCGTATGTCATAATTGTGCGTGGAATTATAGACACGTAGTTAGTTTATCGTCTCTCGTCACTCAACATTGTATTTTTTTAAGACTTACTTACACTGCTCAATGTCTATTCATATATATGCTTATCAATGCAGGAAAAAAAACGACTCTGAAAGGACAGCAGTATTCTAAGAATAGTTGTTACCTCTTGGAAGTAGGGTGGTGAAGCTGAGAAAGAGACTTTTTACTTTATATATTTATATCTTGGCTTTTGAACAACTTAAGCACATTTTTTGTATTTTAAATTATATTTTTAAATGTTTAAAAACTGCTTTATCCCTGGAAATACAGACTATTTTAAGCCCAGCTGTGTTGATCTACCTTATGGAATTCATTTTCTCCCCTAGGGAGACCTGGTCTCTTTCTTTTCTTTCTTTTTTTATTTTACTTCACTTAGTTGAATATCATTAGGTCTTCCCATACCTTCAAGAGGAAGCTGCTTTTTTAAAGCTCATGTAGTATAATGAAATTTTTAAGAGAATAGCTTGAAGTTGGACATATCAAAGTTCAAGTTCATCTCTTCCACTTACTGACCTATGGCCTTGAGAAAGTAACTGAATTTCTCAGGGCATCAGTTGCCTTATCTGTAAAGTGGGGATAATAATAACCTCCCTTGTAGGGTGGTTGTTAGATTCCAGTAAGAGAACTGTGGATTCTGAGCAGCTGTGGGGATAATGTAGTAAAAGTTCATAATATGGTAGCTAGCCAGTGGGCTCTCATGACCATAAACGCCCCACTCTGACTTTGGGTGGCCACAAGATTTGCTTCTACTCCCGTAACCTCTGTCCTAATATTTAGCAGACCGACACTCCTCGGGGTCCAGCAGTACCACTTCATATAAATACCGCGAAGCTTTCCTCCAATCCTGGTATCAGTGAGCTCTTCTGAGAGCTTGTGCCATGCAGACAGTAAGCAATGGAGGCGTCATAAGATTCCCGGAGCAAAGTGACAGGAAAGAGCAGAGATGGGGTCTAAGATGAGGTTAAAAGAGTTGAAACTCAGAACATGACATTTTTCAATTTCACATCATCACAAAACTAAGCCATGGGAATAAGAGACGCAAAATCGTGAAGAAATTCCAGAATTAAAGCAACAAAAATAGTCTGAGATTACACCGGGAAAGGCTTCATAGTGTTTTCTTTAAGACATAATTTCTCTTGTCCGCAAACTTGGAATACAGGGAACGGAAGGAGAGACATGTAGAAAGAATACAGTGCGTGCAAATATTTGGTTTGAGTCACTGCCCCTCCATTTCAGGTGACGTGAAACAAGGGAGCAAGACTGTGTGCATTTGTGCTGTGGCCGCAGCCCAGCACGTGGCAGGGTGTTTTCAGATCTGCACCTCGTTCAGCCTTACTTCAGCTCAAATGATGCCCCACCTAGCAGATGAGAAAACTGAAATTCAAAGAAATTAGAGGACCTGACTTGACCACCCAGGACGCCTGACCTTGAGCCTTTGCTTTCCATCCATGTTCTTATTTGCCTTCCTGCCCTGCCTTTGGGTCTGCTGGGAGGCTTTGGAAACTCGGGGTGACAAAATGAGATGGGAGTGATTTTGTTGGCTGCTGTGGATTTCACTTCAGCTTTATCTCTGGCCCATTTCCTGTACATCTTGTTTCTGTTGCACAGTTTTGCGTGAATGTGGACATTGTTTCTCCTTCTGTCTTTTTGTAGGAGCCTTTAATTCTGTTCTCCAATTTTCTCGAGACAAAATAACCTTATGCTACCTATCAGAGTCCCTGTAGCACTGAATTTATTGCTAACAAGAGATTCAACACCTTTGAAAAAAAGAAATTCCCTGATAAAGTTTTAATATGTATTAGATTTTTCAAAAATGTCATCATGGAAAAGAAAATGTAGCCCCTGACTAACTGAACTGTGTGAGGTCCCTGTTTTCACACAGCCATCTGGCGTGTTGCATTGCACAGCCCCATATTACTTCCAGAAGGAGCTGATTAATTCTGACCAAATGTGATTTGGTACAAAAGACCATCAGAATGTATTTAAAGTTTAATTTGTTGAGTCCTTTAAACAAACCTGTGGAGAGGGCTGTTCTGTGACAGGTATTGTGTGAGATATGTCCTATGTGATCCATGTTCATTTATCTTTGGAACAACTCCAAGAGCTGGGGATTATTAGTCCCATTGTGGATGGGGAAACAGTCTCAGTAATATCCCAGAGCAGTGTGGCAGTACACGGGGCATTAGATAGAGAATATTTGGACTTTTATAAGTAAACTCTTCTCTTCCAGGATCCTGAGGGAATAAGTTGCCACAGGAAATGTGTACTAATTCTCCACAAGCCTACATTACACTTCGTAAATTTTAATATATGTTAAGGGATATGTTTTTAAGAAGGTAAAACTCTCACGGCTCTCATCAAACACAAAGTGTGCATGTCAAAGATACTGCTTAACTCATTAATTAATGGTGAATCAGTAAACTCATAATGGGTTCAAAGGAGAATTCCAAGTACAACACAGGCAGACAAGAGAATGAGAAATCAGTGGCACCTCCACTAGACATGTGTGTCTCTGGACAAGAGCCGTCTGCAGGACGATCGGTTTTCTACGACTCAGAGTTGTCTAGTGGCCGAGGAAGGGACAATGCGAAGAACCTGGAGGAGGGTGCTTTACAATTCCTAGTGCGCCCTTGGAAAGCCACCCACTGATATTTTTTTCTTTATTGGCCCATTTTAAAGTCACCACTTTTCCTTTTATTTGTCTTTTTGATTATGTTGCCTTTTAAAGTGAGCAGGTACTTTTTGGAAACGGTAGGTATCATGGAGTGAATGATTTAGCTTGTCACTACGATGATGCGTATCACTGGTTTTTAACCACTTGGCATCAGGAAAATTCATACACTCCTAAGTTTGCAGTCAGTATCAGATTAGGGATCCCAGATGCACTGATTCTTTCAAGACTCTGTTCATGTGTGCTAGGGCCTCCATCTGTGTGACCTAAGGCCGATTTGGGGGTTAAGGTGCTTGGCCCTTTTCTCTCTGAATGACACTGCCTCCAGCTGGCTGCCGTGGTCAGTGCTCCTGACCCTTCCAGGGCAGCCCCTCACGGTAGAATCTGCTGCTTCTGTGGACTGTGGCCCTCCTCCCCTGCCCTGCGCTCTTTTTCTTTCCGTTTGCTGTTTCTTCTCCATCCTGTTGAGTTTCCCACTTTGGGATCGTTGAGTGTGGAGCTTCTCCAGCCATTCCGGCTATTCCTCGCTTTCCTGGAACACGACCAAATCCCAGTGCAGGGAGGTCAGTTCTCAGCCTGTTGACTTCTTGTGACAGTGTTTACAGTTGGCTTCGGCCATTTGCTTATCCCCAAAGCTGCCTTTTTGGTTAAGCCCCATGTTGATTTGGAGTTACTCAGATGCAAGAGAGATGGGGTTTTATACATTTGTCTAAAGAACTTTTATTAACAGGCCGCCGCTGTCAGACTTGTTGTCCCAATTGTTCCTTTCTCATGCTTTCTAATACTGGACCCACTTGATCCAATTTTAAATTTTAACTAGGCAAGAATTAGCAGTGACAGAAATGTGTATCTGCAGTCACCATTTAAAAGTTCCAGGAATAACAAGTTTGGTGAAGAAATTATGTATTTATTGGTGAGGCTGTAAAGAAGTGACTTGGAGTAATGTTATGTGGAATTTTAGTTAATTTCATAAACTATAGTTTTTCACTGGTTAAAACTATAAAAGTGTTTTGTTTTTACCTTCTGAGCACTTTTTCAAAATGTACACAGGGGTCAGTATAGTTTTACCATTAATGTTTACCTCCAGATTTATAATTGTTGATGCTAAAGCCAGGATTCCCTGAATATCTCTTTGCTTTTCAGCAAGCATGCTGAATGGACCATATGATTAAACAAAAAAAAAAGGAAATATAGAAACTGAGGGGAGGGGCATTAAGATAAGTATGTGGGAAATAACATTTACAACCATTTCTATGAAACACTCAAATAGTTTTAATGTAGTAATAACCCTTTGTTTATTTTTAACATATAGCATCACTTTTCATTAGTCAACAACGTACATGTGTATTTGCAGACACAAGTGAATTCATCCTAGTAGGTAAAACATTGAATAAATACTTGCAGCAGTTTCTCCTGAGAACATCTAGTCACATCTTGGTTGCTTCCCAGGACATGTGCTCCCTTTGGTCTAATCATAAATCCAATCAGAAGTAGAGGTGGGCTTGTGTTTTATCTTCTGCTGTGTCTCACTCAGAACTGTTGCACCCTGCTTTTACACTAAATGCTTGTGTTATTGTCCCCTGGCATGTATAACAAATCTGCCCTCTTTAAAAGAGCTGACTGATGGCTATAAGAGAAACCACACTCTGGAGTGCACTTATAGAGAAGAAAACCACATATTTAGCTAGATAAAACAAATATCTGTTTTTCTAGCTTTTAAAGTAACCTCGCCCCCAAAACAACCACATATGTATTTAAAACTCTCATTTTGCAGGTCAGCATGTTTTCATGGAGAAGTCTTTAAGAGCAGTGAAGAGAGGAGGAAATTGGTTCCACTTCTGTCAGAAGCACCATGTACCAGGCACCCTTATAGACCCAGGGAGCACATGGTGAGCAAGACATAGAGCAGTCTCTGCTCTCAAAAAGCTTAAATTCAAGTAAGGAGAAGCAGACATTAAGAATTTAGGCAAATGATGGGAATTTCAGGAACAACAAATTGTGATGATTAGCAAAGAATGCAACTGGAGTATTGTTTTCTAATTTCCACTTAAAAAAAAAACCCTGGCTTCTATGTGGGAAGAGATCGGGAAGGGGCATAAACTAGGCTGATGTATGTGGAGACGGAGGGAAGTGAATAGAACTCTGAGAACTGAGGGAGGCAGAATAAAAAAAACTTGGTAATGGGCTATATAAGGGAGAGGATGGTATGGTGGATGACTCCAGATCTCGGACTTGAGCAAATGGATGGAAGGGATGCTACGAATTAATATAGTAAAGGATGGAAGGGTAGTACTAAGGGAGGCAGGAGGGAATCAAGGATTCAGTTTTGGACATGGCACATTTGAAATGCCTGCAGAATAGCCAAGGAAAAGAAAAACCTTGAATGCATTTGCAAAATGAGTCCGGAAAAGAGGTCAGAGCTGACCTCTTTACAACTGTGGGTGTCATTGGCACATGGATGTATCCGAAGCCATGGAAGTGGATGAGATCACACAGGAGTGAGGGTAGAGTGAAGCAGAAAAACTTGGTCCAGGACTGGCTCTGAGATATACCAGGCCTTTAAGGGATCTGGTAGAGGATGTGGAACTGACAAATGAGACTGAGCAGGAATGGCTAAAGGCAGTTAATTTGCTAGAAAAAAATCATATTTCATGATCACAGACCACACAGTCCCAGCCAGCTCTCAGCCACAACCCCCCGCTGGCTCCGAAAAAGCTTTCACTAACACTAGAAACGAAATCTGCTACATGCATGTCTTCCCTTCGCTGGGGGTTGGGTGGGGGCAGTGGCTTCCTTCTCATTTTAAAAGATGACTGCACCAGATAAAATGCAAATAATGAAACGAGAGTGGGAAGCTGCTGCTGTGTTTCCAGAGCAAGGTTTGAAGTTCCTCTGAAGCAAATGTGAAAGCCTCACAGATCAACTTCTCTGTCCTGGTTCAGATGTGGTTACCAGTAAATGGGGAACGACCTTGCTTCGTTGGCAGCAGTCTTGCCTTTTCTGCTTTCTCTTGTGGGACGTACAAGTGCTGCACCGTAGCGCTTTTGTTTGGTCTGCATGTTTGACATGCAGTGGGACATTCAGATTTAATCAGAAGAGTAGCTGAGAAGAGGTGCAAACGTGCAAGCCCAGCCTTGTGAAAGGAGCACAGAGCAATCTCTTGCACAGCCCCGCCTCTGGCTTCAATTATTTCACAGGGCGCAAGGCTTTCCATCCAGTGCACGTCTCAGTAAGTCCTAGGTGGCATGTTTGTAGGCTGTGCCATGTTCTAATAGATTAAAAGCAGAATAACCTTTCACTCTCATATAAAATGAATTCCTGAAATCTAAGTTATTTGCTGTGTATCTGAAAATTTGGGGGTAACCCTCTCTGTATAAACCAGTTTTATTTATTTGTTGAGGTCTGTATCATGAGTTCAGTAATGGACATAGTCCCTGGTCCTAATGTGGTGATACTAACTACATGTGTGCCATTTTTTTGGATACCAAATCTTTCGTGTGAATTAACCCACACGCTCTTTTGCAAACCATTGGAGACTAGCAATAAAAATGGACTGCTGGTTAAATGATGAAAGCAATAAAAAAGCTTGGAAACCTTCATAAAGCTAACTATTTCGCATGCTTTTTCACTTTCCTTTTCTTCTTCAAAATAGATTTCATTTCTTCTTCTGCAGTTTCAGTTCATGTTTCAGAAGTTTAAATATCGACATTTGATTGAGGGGTACCATTTCTGGTTTAACCAAGATGTTCTTTCACTGTGCATGGCCCCATATATTTAAGAATGATGGCATGGTCACTAGGAACCACTTTGCAGGTACCTATGCTATATACCATGAGCTACTTTGGCCCAAATTTCAAATCCAACATGGCATTTCCACACTGAGGGGGTGAATCTTCTGATGCATACTCCAGCCTGGATTTGGGAGCAGCAGTTTTCTAGAATGTTGCTAGTCGTCCAAACCAGAAGTAATTTTATATCAGTGATGCCCTGACTCATTTCTACATAATATCTGTGTTGGTAAGTCTTTTACTTTTCATTATTAAATGACTGCTTTCCAACACCCAGGCCTAGGCTTGCACACTTATACACATAGGCTCATACACATGTGGAGAGAACAGCTGCTCCTGGACCCAAAGGTGGAAGAGAGACCCTGAGGTCTCCATCTCTGAGGACCTAGTAGAAGAGGAAGGAAATGCAGCGTGCTGGAGCAGCATGCACTGTGTGTCGGGGTGGGGGAGTTGGAGAAAAACTGAACTTGGTTTGGGGAATAAACATTGATTATTTGCGCTGACTGTCTGTAAGCTGGGAGCATTGTGTAGTGTCTCATTAATATTTAATGTGTAGAACTATAAGAATAGTGCCTTAAACCTCCATCACATTCAGTTATTTGATTTCAAAAGCAAACTCTAAGCATCAGCTTTTTCCAACTGTTTATGTAGCACATTTTATTAGGTCGTATAGTATGGTTATTTTCTCAAACCGAATAAAAATGTAAAGAGAACAATGGCCATTCATCAGAAATAGCAATTGACAATAAGCTTTCCAAGGAATGTTTTGTTCCAATATTCGCTTTCTGGGAATTTGAAGTTCAGGGTAGTTAGGATGGCCAAAGTGGTAAGCACTGGCTCGGCCCGTGTCTTGGGAAACTTGAGTTTTTGCAAGTAGATTATAAAGCAGGGCTCTCCTTTTGATTTGCTCCCATGAATTTGTCATTTTACTCAATATCATAGCTTTTTCATCTGTCCCTCTTACATTTAAATGAGTTTCTTTAAGTTGTTTTTGGTAACTGTTTCCCAGGGGACACTTAGGAGATTGATTTTATATTTTTGATGTATTTCTTATAAAATGTAGCTAAAAACTTACTGCCTCATGAGATGTACTGCCTTTATAATCAGAAAGTGTTATTCTTATGAAAGTTGAGCCCTTTAACTTCTAAACAAAATATTGACCACATAGCAGAAGGTATAAAATACTTGAATTGCCAAAGACCTTAAAGATGATGCATAACAACCCGTGAAATTCACAAATGAGAACCTAATGCCCAGAAAGAGATATAGGAAAATTTTTTTTAGCTCTTTTTTGAACAGAAACTATTGACAGTAGATGGGAAGCAAAGCATAGTGGGAAAATGAGAAGGAAAATACGCCTTTATATCTGTTTTTTAATTTGCTCTGTCACTGATACTGACCTCTTATTCCCCCACCTTTTGTTTTTAGTGGCCACAGATGTCTTTAATTCCAAAAACCTGGCCGTTCAGGCACAAAAGAAGATCTTGGGTAAAATGGTGTCCAAATCCATCGCCACCACCTTAATTGACGACACAAGCAGCGAGGTGCTGGATGAGCTCTACCGGGTGACTCGGGAGTACACCCAGAACAAGAAGGAGGCAGAGAAAATCATCAAAAACCTCATCAAAACAGTCATCAAGCTGGCTGTTCTTTACAGGAATAATCAGTTTAATCAAGACGAGCTAGCGCTGATGGAGAAATTCAAGAAGAAAGTGCATCAGCTTGCGATGACCGTGGTCAGTTTCCACCAGGTGGATTACACCTTCGACCGGAACGTGCTGTCCAGGCTGCTGAACGAGTGCAGAGAGATGCTGCACCAGATCATCCAGCGCCACCTCACCGCCAAGTCACACGGACGGATTAATAATGTCTTTGATCATTTTTCAGATTGCGACTTCTTGGCTGCCTTGTATAATCCCTTTGGGAATTTTAAACCCCATTTACAAAAACTTTGTGATGGCGTCAACAAAATGTTGGATGAAGAGAACATATGAGCATGTGAATTAAGATTGTGACTGCTCGTGATTTATCTGAAGGTGATCTTTGTTGATTTATGAAGGAAAAGAAGCATTTTTTTTAAAGAGAAAACGTATTGCAGAAAGACTTTGACCAATTCAATTGTCAGACATTAATGATGTTTTACGAGGCTCATTTTATTTGAAGACATGCACATTGCCGAAAACTGTGGTTAAAAGCATCCTAAGGGCTAACAGATCATGGGAAAGATGTGTGGCTTGTGTAATGCCAAGATCGAGTCATACAAAGACAAATATGTGCGGCTCCAAACCTCGAGACATCCTTTTCATGGCAGCTGTCGTGTTAGTGACACATTGGATATTTCTAACACGTACAGAGTTATGCCTTTTGGATCACTTTTATCCCTCACTGTGTATACATACGTCTTTTAAAAAGCCAAGAACTTTCTCTTGCTGTCATTTCTCCTTTTGAAACAATTCCATTTTCAAGTCTACCTTTTGTTAAAGATTCTTTTGTTAAAGATTTTTGTCATTGACATTCAAGAATTAAGGCAGTCAAATTTGAACCCTCAAAGAAATAGAAAACTGCTTCTCTGAGATCAGTATTGTAGAAACCAACTGTATTTGACATTATGAATAATGTCTCTGGATCTGAGTCCTGTTTTTTAGTACCAACAGCGATACTTCGCAAAAGGTGATAATTCCCCAAAATGTAATGCATACCATTGTCTTGAAGTGCTTGTTGAGGGCTTCATGTTCATGCTATCCTGAAAATGTTCTGTTGGACTCTCCATTTTTAATATTCATTTCAAATGCAAGAGACAAAGAGAAACTCTAGATAGTTCTTGATATTAGGACAATAAAAAGTGAGTGGTATTAAGAAAAATAAAACCACCTAAATTTTAGATATGAGCCCATCTCCTATCCAAAATAATTTAGGGGAATCAGGGGCAAAAGGGAAGAAAGGGTTTTGTTGGAGAATACAAGAATGAAAATTAATGCATTTCAATGTTTAATAAGTTTTGATAAGCAAATAAAGAATGTCACTTTTTTATTTAACTGGTAAGTTTCTGTTATTTTTTTATTTGCCATTTTAAACCAAAGAGTGTTTGTACCCCAAGCAGTTTGTGTGTTGTCTCTGTATAATTTTATGTGTGTGGATAATTAAGTTAACATTTGCTCATTTTATTTAAAAAAAAAAAGTAAAAGAAAAGGAAAGAAACCTGCTGGCCAACAGCACTTAGGAAATGACAGACTCAACCACCAGCACTAAATATTTGTATTGTCACCATGCCTGTGACTTAATATCCTCTTGCTTAATTTGTCTGCCTCCCAGAAAGTTGACATTCAAATAATAGTTCTCCAGGAAGGAGTTCCACAACTACACAGTCCAGAAGCTGGGATCTGCTATACCCACTGCAGCCTAGAGGAGGCGGTCAGTTTCTCTGGGACCCTCATGTGCTCATCTAAGATAAGCAGCAGAGGCAAAGAGTGTCTCCCTGTGTGACACTAAATCCTGACATAAAGATTTGAACTTAAATTACTATTCTTACTAGCCAGAGCTGGTAGGTGACCCCTCTATGCTATACAGATAGCGTAGTGACTGCAGAAATGACCCCTCTAGCTTCATATCCTGCAAAGTAGCTTACAAATTTAATTCAGCAGGCTTCCTTGACCAGCTCTGTTCTCCTCACATGAGAAAGCTGAGTGTCATCTGTGGAGGCTGCTGATTTGGTGCATTCTGGTTTCTCCCTCAGCACAGGTGTGGGAAATGGAGTGCCCTGGCAGTGGGTGGGGGCTTCTTGCTCATCTCTAGCTATGGACAGGGTCACCAGGGAGAGGACCTAGGGGTAAATATAGATCAGTCTGGGCACATTGGAACATAGAGGTGTGCCTGCAGGCCAACACTCAAATATACATGGGGGAGGGAAAGAGCTACCCGCATCCTCACACTGAAGGAAGGCAGTGAAGAGTATCCTAAAGAAGGAAACCTGTTTGCTGTTATCTCTCAACATCATCTTCTGGAAGGAACTCATCTCCTGACCAATCCTGTGCCTGGGAGGCATGCCTCAGGAGGATCCGTTACAAAGTCTTAATCAGCACGTTCATCTTTGTGCACGGGATTAGTTGCAGGGGTAAGGAGCTGGGCAGGTGGGAGGGGTGGGGGCTAGTTAGACTGGAAAGAATCCAAATGTGCTTAGGATAGACCATTCTGAGCCAAGTGATAGTCATTTTGGGGTCTGTTGAACATTTGTTTAAAAGATTAAGTCTTTTTCATTTTGGAAAAAACATGAATTCTGTTTTTTAAGTTTTGTGCTGGTGGCTTCTCTGCAAATATTATGAGTTAACCTAATAGATAAGTGACAATACTTAGTATTAACAACCGACCCAGTGGCTATCACCTGCCAGGCACATGAACTCATTTAGTCCCTGCCACAGCCTTCACCATCTTACAGGTGAGAACACTATGGCAAGAGAAGTTAAGGAATTCCCCTGAGGTCACATAGCCGTCAAGTGTCAAAACCACAATATCAATAAAACTATATTTTTGTTTAAAGATAATATGGACAAAGGTGATTTTAGAGACATCACTGGTTCAGACAAGAGTGGGCAGTGTGCTTCTGAAGTGGTTTTCATGTAGTGACATTTTAGCTGATATTTAAATCCTACAGGCTGACCTATTCTCTGAGTTCTGGGTATAACTTATACAAAGATATTTTATGAAGTTTTCAACGTGGTTCCTCATTTGGGGGCATCTCGTGGCTCAAATGTCTGTCCCCTCCGGAACTTAAATTCAAGGTGCTCACAGTTAACAATGACTTTGGACACTGACCCAGGAGGCACAGTGCACCCCAACGCCCAGGTAGGTGGTCCTTCGGGGGACTCACTGGTGCTCTTGTGCACATACCTGGGATGGAACCCAGCAGTGCACTGTTGTGTCCTCGGGGAAAGGGGTGGTGCCCACTTGCCACTTCAACATTGTTTTCCAGGTGTAGAGGTTGGAAATATCTGAACAAGTAAGCCTAAACATAGCCTTGTGTTTTTCTGATTATTAGAACTTTCATATACAACTGAAATTTAGTTTTGAAGAATGCAAATGTTAGGAACTTCAGTAGTACAGAAATGGTGCTCTTGTTTTGGTTTCATATAGCAGTATCTCCTTCACAATTATCTGGAAAGTATTTTTTTCTCCCAACATGTAAATACTTAAAAAAACACAAAGCTTAAACTTTGTGGTGGATTTTCCCCTGCAAAGAACTAATACAATTTTGTAGTCTACATTTCAAGTCAATTGGATTTTTACTGAAAATTTAAATGTATCCTTGAGATACTTGATGGGGGCACGTGAGCTAAGTCGGCATTCAGGTACCAACCTGGACAGATAACAAGTAAAAGATGAGTGTGTCTCTCCATATTACAAAATATTTGTAGTGAAAAGTTAAGTGCTATTTAATTGTTAGGAAATTAAAATATTCTAATAAAATAAACTTAATTAGCATATTAATAGGATTTATAATATTTTTTACATTTTTAGCCAATTTTGCATTTCCAAACTCATGTTATCTGAATTAGTTGAACTTTGCAGTGTTTGAAAAACTACTGCTTTGCTTCATATATTGTATTCCTGAGCATAAAGTTTCTGTGTAATTTGTTAAGCTCAAAACAGGATGTAACACCTAGTGCTATATATGACAGGTAAAGTTTTATCCTAGCTCTGAAATAATTCTCTTACTGCGATTCAGATAAAGTCTTTATAGAAACCCCCTAATGAAAACATTGAGGCACTAACTAGAAAAACGAGTCGACTTTTTATTTCTAAAACAGGACAGAAAAATCTTTAGCAGCTTATAATCACGTATCACCGTTGTGGCACACTATTGAAAATCCATTTTCTCTTTTATTGAGGTGTCCTCGTGATTAGTTATGTGGGCCAGGAGCCAGAAAGACACTTTTATTTTGGGGAATTTCCCAAAATGGAAACATTTTTCAGTGATGTAGATTTCTGTCTGTCTAGCCAAAGATATGTTTTCCATCTAGCAATGAGCATCGGTCCCAAGTTAGAGGGGACAAGTCACTCCAGAAACAGCCTGTCTGCTGAGCCCTGAAAAAGGTACGCACCAGTCAGCCAGCATTCGCAGTTAGGAGAAAAACATCTGTGCTCTGGAACATTCTTCAAGTACGGAGAATCGTGCTCTCTGTCCACCAAATTCCATTAGACCTTTGTAAGACCAGCCAGTGGGTAAGGCCTCCATCTTCCTTCGTGGGTGGCTGAGGACGTCCCCTCCTTCCCCGCTAACAGCCACGTCACTGCACTTTTGCCTCGTGGAACTAAGATGGCTGATCGGGCACTTGGGGTTTGCTCTTAACAGAAAGAAAGAAGACTTGATTTTAAAAAGTGTGTGTTTCGATTTGCGGAGTGATCTAAAACAAGATTATTCTCTGTACTTTGGTTTTTCCATTAGAGAGGAATTAAGTCATTTAGAACAGCCGGGTGTAAGGTATAAACACAGGGCATGGAAGTGACAACTCTGGGCAAACGTGCCTGGACTGTCACCATCGTCTGGGGTGACTGATGTTTTGTGAGGAGCTGCGGTTCCATGTTCCTGGAAATGGGCTTCCATCAGCCCAGCGGGAGTGCCCATCCTAAGTGACCGTCAGCCTCTTTTGCTGCTAAGATCACTCTTTTTCACCAAAGGATAAACACTTGCCAAGCAAATCATACATTTTTGTAAGACGTTAAATGTCCCGGAAGAGGACTTGTTAATTAGATACAAGTGCCAGCTTTATTGCTGTTGCCTTACCACAGTGATTGTCATCTCACAGGACACATACACCAATTACTAAGATTCTGTGGCGCACCAAAAAACACGCCAATTTTTTTGCTGATCTGACACTGGATGGCTATTGTTGTGTTGGCTGTTGTCAGTTTTTTATTTGACAGTTGAAGGGAAAAGAGATCAGTGCCCCTGACTAAATAGTCAGGTATTTCATGTTTTAAAAACTCTTGCAGCACACCGGTTGAAGATCACTGCCATATCATATGGAAATTGTGTTCTCATAACTGAAGAGTCATGTTTTTAGCTTGCTGAAATAGTCACTGGAGGATCTGCAGGGAAGCCCGCAAGTGGAAACATTCCCTAGTGTTTTCAAACACCACGTGTCAGGAGTTTGCCGTCTCTTCCTCCTGGGGACTCACTGGAGGGTGGCCAGGTGGAGCTCAGCAGGGTACAGGGACATGTGCTGGGGCAGTTTCCATTGTTTCCAGCTCCGTGTCTTCCAGGGAGCCTTCTCACCTTGTCTCTAAAATCTGGATAAAATCAATTACCTCATATTCTCATTTCACGGATAAATTAAACAAAATGTGGAAGGCTTTAAAACTTCCTGAAGACTATTCTCGTGTGAGGTATTGTTTACCTAAGCAGTGAAAATAAGCCCAGGACCTAAAATAAGCGACAGACCTCAGCAGCCCGAGAGAATTTTATTAAATCCCAGTCTCCTTAAAAAAAAAAATGTTGTTTGATTTCAGTTTATAATGAACACCTACTATGTGCCCCTACTATGGGCCTTGGAACTACACAGTAGCACCTGGTTCTTGTACTTGAGGCGTTTGCTGACTTGAGGGACACCGACAAGGCCACAAGTGAGTTAGTACTAAGTCGGGGTTCCCAGAATGAGGGCGATCCCAAGAAAGTCTGTGTTAGCCTCAAATATGCTTTCTGGATTTAAAACTTTCACCGTTTTTTTGAGTTTTAAATGCATGTTTTAAAAGCAGTGAGCTCAAAGTAGAGGCAGGTTTCTTTTCACAATCAATGGCAAGTACGTGCCTGTGTTGTCATAGTACGGGTAAAGAAAAATATTTACAGGCCTTTCTCTTTATTATTCAAAACAAAAGTGATTGTAAATGAGTCCATGGCAGAATGTAGATTACCAAGTGTACCAAGTGGAAGACTCTAAGGGAAAACAAAGAAGGGACATTTTAATTAACAATTAACATTTTAATTCCTGGGAATATTTGAGAAATAGGAGTAGGGAATAATTTTTTAATCTTTTTCTTCAGAAATAAATTGTAGCCCAATTTGTGAAGCTGGATAAACTCTGGCTTCATACCCTTGTCCTCGGTGAGGTATGTCTGTGTCCCCTGAGGCCTCAGGCCAGGACACAGAAGTACCCGGTGAACTGGTCCAGTGAGGACCAACTGTCCCATGTTTCTTGCCAGCTGTGCCCCTGGCTGGTGTGGTTCTGCCTGCTCACTTGTCACTCGCCCATTGCTGCCCCGAGCTCTCTGTGTCTTGGAAGAGAAAAATTAACAAACAGCATGTCCTCTTGCTGGCAAAGGATTGGAAATCAGTTCCAGGAATACAGCCTGGACAAAATCCAATGTGGGGTTTAGAGCCTAAATGTGTTCATCCCCAGAGGCTTCCCCTGTGGCTCTGGACAAGACAGGGACCTTTTCCTTTTCATTGGGTTATGTCTAGAGAGTCAGGGCCCAAAGCTCTTTTTGGACAAATCACAACACTTCCTGATACTTACTAACTCACGATGGGATTTTTTGTTCCTCCTGATTACAAAAAGATGGGCTTTTGAAGTTTCCGTTTGCATTTGTTTTATCTGTCTCTTGAAAAACCACGTAATTTCAACCAAGGATAATAATTTAAACTTGGCTGATTGTGTAAAAGCCTGCCCTGTGTTCTGAACCAGTTTTGCTTCTATTAGCAGGCCGAGAAGGATGTCTGCTCTCATTTGCCACACTTCTTTCTCTCAGGCTGGGAAAGAAGCACCCCCTTGACAGGACGCAGGCGCCCCTCCTTTCAGCTGAAGGAGAAGGAAAGTGCCCTCTTGGTAAGGGTCTCTGACTTCCTGGTTGCTGTCAGCAAAACAGGAGTTTGGAATTTGGCAGTCTTTTTCCAATGCTAATCTCAATACAGATGTTTTCCCTAAGTAGCTTACCTTTAATTCTTCTGTTTAGTTCTCATAATATTTAAGAAGATCTTCTACTCATATATAGAGATTCGACTTTTACAAAATGTAAAACTCATTATGCAATCATACAAGCCCAGGGAGCAAGAAAGGTGACCCAGCGAGCCTAAGAAGCACAGTTTGGCTTACCTTTCCCTCACCATTTGTGGGTGTTCTCTGTAGATGCTCTCGCCTGTAAGAGGTGTGTTTTCATCTAACAGTGCTTGACACTAAGATTGGGGTAACAGCCCTGCCTGGGGGAGACAGCATGGGGAGACACGTAGGGAGCTGACCGGAACTGGAGAGGGTTGACTATTCTTAATTTAAACAGCTTCCATTTAAAAACAATTACAGACTCAGAAGCAGTTGTAAAGATAGCACAATGAGCACTGCGTACCCTTCATTCAGCTGTCTCCAATGGTGACCTGTTATGTGGGCACAGCCCAATACCCAAACCAGGGATTAATGTTGATCTGTTGATACTAGACTACAGACCTTATTTAGTTTTCACTAAATAGGGTTCATTTTTTAACCTGCATTTGTGTGTGTGTGTGCATAGCTTTGTGCCGTTTTATTACCTGTACACAGATCTGTGCAACCACCGCCATAACCAAGATACAGGACTGCCCATCACCACAGGGGAGCTCTCTCGTGCCCCCCCTCCATCCCCTCCCCTTCCCTTGTAACTCGTCATCTGTTCTCTATCTCTACAGTTTTATCCTTTTGAGAATGTTGTATAAATGAAGTCATAAAGCATATAACCTTTGGAAATGGACTTTCTCCACTAAGCATCACGCCCTTGAGGTCTCTTCACGTTGTTGTGTATATCAGCCATTCACCCCTTTTCATTGCTGAGTAGTATTCTATTATATGAATGTACTAGAGTTTGTTCACCCATTTGTCCACCAAAGGATGCTTTGGTTATTTCAGTATTTTTCTACTAAAAATTAATTTCTTATGAATATTTGTGTGCAGTTTTTAAAAGATTTCATTTCTTCACTTTTAGAGAGGGGAGAAGGGGGAGAGAGGAAGAGAAACATCAACGTGAGAAACATTGATCAGTTGCCTCTCTCCATTCATTTCCTTCTTTCTTTCTCTTGTTCTTCCCCCACCCTCCTCTCTCTGCTCTCACTAAACTTATTGAAGTATAACATACAGTTAGAAAATAATAAAGTTACAGTTTTAGAAATTTCTCACAAAGTGAAAACATCTGTTACCCAGCACTTGGGTTAAGAAAAATATTTCTTTTTTTTTTTAAAGATTTTATTTATTTATTTTCAGAAAGAGAGGAATGGAGGGAGAAAGGGAGGGAGAGAAACATCAGCTGGTGATCGGTTGCCTTTCACATGCCCCGTTCTGTGGACCTGGCCTGAAACCCAGCCATGTGCCCTAATTGGGAATTGAACCTGTGACCTTTTGATTTGCAGGACGGCACTTGACCCACTGAACCACACCAGTCAAGGCTAAGAAAAATATTTCTATCACCCAGAAGTTCCTCACCCAGAATAGAAGTCACGATTCTGACATTCCTGAGATGGTTGGGTGACAGTAGAGGCAAATTGCCTGACTTGTCCCGCCGAGCCCCGTCCCCTTGCCTCACCAGCCTCAGTGCTGCTGCTTGTTTTAATTTGAAAGTTATATGTCCAATAGATGTATACAAGTGAGGGTGGATCAAAGGAAACTCTGATGGAAATTTTCACAGATGATAAAATTGTTCTTTGTTCCAGGAAAGAGAAAGCGACACATGTGGGGTTATTTCAGTCCAGATTAGTTCTTGGAGACAGAATCACTATCTCTGAATTTAATCGTTTTCTGTATTCTTCTGAATTTTCTGCATCTTCTGCAGATAATTTATATTGATTGTCTTGGGACTCAGACTTGCCCACCCTGGACATGATGCTGTGTATCCTCAGGAGGCGTTTACTGTGAGCTAACAGAGCTGTTAGCTCTTTATAGTGTACCTCCTTGCTCATGTATGTGGTGTCGTTCTCTACAGACGAGAAGCTGGCACTGAGAAGGTAGGAATCTTTTCCCGTGTCTCCGCTGGTAAGTGGCAGAGTCGGGGCTTAGACCCACGACTGACGCTGAGAGCACTCCTCTGTGCAGCATCCTAGGGCTCCCAGAATGGGCAGGCAATTGAAGTGAATCCTTAGTAGTCTCCTTCCCTGGTTCCAAATGTTCGAGGGCAGGGTGTCCTGGGGTGGGCCAAAGAAAGCCGCTGTCAAAAATTATCTGAAACACTTCAGAAAGCTGATAATGATTACTGAAAATGAAAAAATTGAGTTCCTTACTGTCTTGCCTACAAATCAGATGATGGGGTTAAACACATGGATGAGAGAAACTGGCTGAGACCTTGTGCGGGTCACTTACTTTCTCTGACTAGTGCGATTTTCATCTGTAAAGTGAAGACAATCCCATGTAAAACGCTGGGTTAAAGAAGAGTGCCTAGCATATAATAAGTGCTTGATTCCTGTTACCTGCCATCACCACCACCACCACCACCACCACCACCACCACCACCACCACCATCACCTGGAAAATATGGCTGGGATGTGGAGGAGAGGGGGGTGGTGCTGAGTGTGAATGAAGGCCAGGTTTCTGCGCTGAGGTACCTCGGGAGTTAGCAGTTCCCTTTCTCTAAGAAAATGCTTGTTGTTAAATTTTTATTTGAAATACACTTTAACCAATCATCTGGGCTGTTTTGTGAAAAAGGAATCTGATGCACAGAGTGTATTTAAAAGAATTGCTTAATCCTTGGGGCATTAAATTAGTGGTTTATATTTGAGGAAGGTTCTGATGTAGAGTTCATTGTTAATGTTCATTTTAAAGACACTCAATAGCTATCATGCTGTGGTTTTCTTTTACTTTTGGAACATAATAACATATTCAACCAAGGGTACCAGACTCCTCTGCTAACAGTTTCATCCGACCAAAACCAATTCCGTCTTTCCAGTCTGCTGGACCCCTCTCTTTCTCCACTGCCTGGCTGCGAGCACGTTCTCCGTGGATTCCAGCTCTTTGAAAGAAAGGTGATTGGCTGGTTCCTACTGCATCACCCTCGTCTCTGGCAGAGGGTTTGTCATAAATTCTATGTACACAATATGTAAGCCATATGGACACCATCTGAGAAGAGCCTTTCTCCGCTGTCAGCTCTTTGGGGTAAACTGAAAGCTTCTGAACCTGCTGCCTCTGGCCCCTTTACTCTTGGCTATGGCTCCTTTGAACCCTAGAATGTCCACATCATGACAAAGTGAGTGTAGAGGAAGAGAGATGATTGACACTCGTGTTGCTCTGGATTTACAGGTACTGATTGACTCTGGCATAACTTAATTGTTGAGTGAGAGGTGGTTTATATTAACTGGTTGAATCTATGCTTTGCCGGAACGTAATGCCCATATGTCGGCAGTAGTTGCCTGGCCTGGATTGTAGGGGCTGTCCTGATTTCTAACGTTATGTCTAATTGTCATTACATGTGCCTGGGCGTTGGGTAAGAGCCTGTGTAGTCAATCCATACCTGGCGGGGGAGCTGTCGTGGTCATGAAGGTGGCTTTTCCAGGGCGAGCCTCACCCACTGCACTCCGAGTGTGCTGACCCCTGCGATCTCCCCAAGTGCAGGAAACTCACCTGCATAATTTGTGGTAGTGGGGGCTATGTTTGTGCTCTCCCTGGCTTTTTGTAAAAAGAAGAGTATGTATGTATATTTGAGTACCTAGGCTCACAGGGCCTTAGGACCTGTAATCATTTATATTTTTGTTATTTACATTCAGAACTGGGTCATCTATTCTCTTTCTATTGTTAACAACATTCTGGTTTCTCTTTAGGGTAGCACCTGTCCCCAAATCTCTATCCAGATGCTGACATCACCTCTGATGACAGTTAGGCACATGACCTAGGTCTGGCCAATCAGAGCATTTCATCCTCTTTGAGTCTGGGCTGAATATGCAGTGCAGCCATGTAATCAGGCTCAACCATAGATTATCTTATGACTTGTGCTGAAAAACAGGCAAAAACCATTCTCTCTTCCCACTGGAGTAGAAACTATGAGGACCTGAGCCTGGAGCCTCTGGCAGCCAATGTGCTTCCATGAGGAGAGAGCCAGCCTGAGAAAGAGCCAAACCTGGAAAGCAGTGTTAAGAGATGGAAAGAAAGTGAGTCCTATGCTGTCACATGAGGCAGTACCTCAGCCGTGCCTGCAGTCAGCCTTACCTGGACTTCTTCAGTTTCCAGTCAATAGGTTTTAGGGGTTTTTTCTCTAAGCCATTGTGAATCAAGTTTCTTTTCTCATAACAGAGCATTCTGGCTGATACAAGATGATTGCTAGATTGGTTTTGCATTTCCTGTGGAAAGTCCTTGCTCTTTTAGAGAAGGGAGAGGGCACCTAAGAAACCACTCGTCCCAGGAAATTTTGCCAAGAAACAAACTTGTGGGCACCTGACCTCGTCAGTGGAGACAAACCAGCTAGAACTCAGAAGTAAAGTCTGTCCTGAAATATCATGAGGAGGGATTCGCTCAAATTAAGGTCTACTATTTTGAAGCATTTGTGATCATTTATTTAAACTATTTTGGAAGGCAGCAAAGTGTCCTTGGGTTAAAAAACCCCACAAGCTTTGCAGTTGAAGCTTGGGAAAGTGATTTCATTTCACTGAGCCTCAGTTTCCTCATCTGTAAAATGGTCATATCTGGAGTGCCGATCTCAAATAATCATTAAAGTCACATTAAGCACTTAGAACAGGGTATCTAGTATGTCCTCAATAAATAGAAGCTATTATTGAATACTATTAATAACACAAAAGATTTATATGATCTGAAGAGTTGGAATATTTTTGTTTAAGTAATAGCTAATAAGCTGAGTAATCAATGCATGTAAAACTATTGTTCCAGGAACTGAAGGTGTGATCCACCTTGACTCCAGACCATAAGCAGCTCTACCTTTGTGCCTCAGGAGGACTGCAAGCAGTTCAAAATGGAATCTGAGATGCTAAGTCAAGTAAGTCAAGCAGTGAAAGACAAATACCATGTGATCTCACCTATAAGTGGAACCTAATCAACAAAACAAACAAGTAAGCAAAATAGAACCAGAGACATGGAAATAAAGAACAAACTGACAATGACCAGAGGGGAGGGGGCAGGGGTGTAAAGGGGTAAAAAGGGGAAGGGTTGTTAAGGAGCATGTGTAAAGGACCATGGGCAAAGACCATGGGGGTGTAGGATTGACTGTGGGAGGAGGGGTGGGTAGGGCAAGGGAGAGTAATGGGGTGGGTAGTGGGGACAGCTGTAACTGAACAAAAATAAAAGAAAAAAAAGAATACTATTAATAATATTCTGAATTTTTCCTTGGGCCAGAATTAAGAGTCAAAATAATTTAAAATAGAAGCACAAACTCTAGAAAAAGCATTAAGTGTTATTAACCATTCCATACACCTACGATTTGCTTGCTCGCTCTTCCAAGTTGGCAGGCAAAGGGAAATCTAAGCGCTGCTGTTTTCCTCTTTCCAGCGAGGGACCGAGTTATCCAATGGTGTTTTCCTTTCTCAGTCTGAGGCTGTTCAAGTTGTTGATAACAGTCCTTCTCCTGATGGAAGTAAAAGTTCAGGCCAAGCTTTACCTCTTGAGCACTTAAAAATAAACCAAAATTTTAAAAAAGTACAGCACAAATCAAAAAATGCAATTCAAACCAGTGTTCATTTAGTACTGTGTGCCTGGTTAAACTCTCTTTGTGGTCCCTCATGTCTCTGTCACAGCTCTAGAGGATAAGAGTTCTTATCATCATTTTACAGATGAGGAAACTCAGGCTCAGAAAGAAAGGACTGCTGACGGACACCGGGCTGTGAGCGGAGGCTGGGATGACAGCCCAGGCTGCCCGACCCCAGAGCCTGCCCTGCCCAGTGCCCACATTGTCCCCGACCCCATGCCTGTGCACTCTGGAGTCTAGAAAGGTGACAGTCCTTACCCTCCAGCTCCTGAGCCCACATTTGTCTGCTGTAGGTCTGAGAGGATCAGGAGACCTAGCTCCCACGAGTCAACGTTCCCAGGACCACCCAGAAGGCTGACAGTGGGATTTTCCAGGGGCGAGTTACAGGCTGTGGGGCAGAACTGAATCACTCTGAGGAAAAGGGATGTCTGTTGGAATGAATTGTCATGTTCTCATCATGTATACTTCTTGCTCTGAAAATTTGGAGAAGGTGTCTTATTGTGGAAGGACAATCACTCCTTGCTAATGAATCACTCAGTAAGTGATTTGATTACATGTGATTACTACAGGAGCCAAATGTGGATAAAAAACTTACTTACTTTATTTATTTATAAATACAATTCTCAAGGGCTCAAAGGGACAAATAGAGAAGTTTACTTGAAAACCTGATTTATTTTATGTGAATTTTGTATTGGTAACATGCCCTATTCTGAAATGAATTTAAAAGTGATCATGAACACCCTCCACCACCCTGACCACCCTTGAACTTTCCCCAGTCACCATGATGGTTATTATCCAAGGTCTTTGTTGTTGCTGCCAGATGTGGTCATTCACTTGACTTCTCTCCCTGTGAGGTATGTGTGTGACTTGGTGACAATAGGAGGTAATGGAAGATATGAGCAGAGACAGTGCAGACGTGTGTCACATACTGTTTCAGTGAAGACTGAACCATACACATGATAGTGGCCCCGTAAGGTTATAATGGAGCTAAGGAGCTAGCGCCCAGTGCTGCCACGGCTGCTGTCATGCCTGGCGAAGACTGCCTGTGGTGTGTCGTGTGCTGACATTGGTGTCGTCGTGGTCACAGGAGATGACAGCTCCACGCATGTTTGGCCCCTGGAGGCCTTCCCGTGGGACAGGATGTGGGGTTGGAAGACTGTGATATCGATGCTCTTGGCCCTGTGTAGGCTTAGCCTCATATGTGTGTGCTGTGTCTTAGTATTTACAAAAAACTGAAAAGTAAAAAATATATATATTTAACAGAAAAACACTTATATGTCTATAAAGAAAGGATTTTTGTGTAGCCATACAATGTATTTTTGTATTGTTTAAAACCAGTCTAAAAGTTTAAAAAATTAAAATTGGAAGCTAAGGTTAATTTATTATTGAAGAAAGAAATAAATGTCTAAATAAATCTAGCGTGGCCCAGACGTACAGTGTTTATAAAGCCTGCAGTGGTGCATGGCGATGTCCTGGGCCTTCGCGTCCACTCACCTCCTGCTCGCTGGCTCACCCAGAGCAACTCCCAGGCCTGCGTGCTCTGTTCACAGTAAGTACAGATGTGCCAGCTTTAAAATCTTTTATGCTATGCCTTTTCTATGTTTAGATATGTTTTGATACATAAATACTTACCACTGTGTTATAATTGCCTACAACATTCAGTACAGGACATGCTGCACAGGCCTGCAACCCAGGAGCGATGGGCTCGCCCATACGGCCCAGGCGTGAAGTGGTTTGTGTAAGTGCACTCCATGGTGTTAGCACAGTGACCGCACTGCCTGATGATTCACTTCTCGGATCATGTCCCTGTGGGTAAGAGGCACATGATTTTGTATTGAGCAAACAAGGCTTAGTGATCCTCACTCATCGTACAGCAATGACCAGTGTGTGGTTGTGATAGTTAGGGCCAGCACATCGCACAGCACAAAGGGCTTTCTCTGAGTTATATTCACACATCCGAGGGGACGCCAAAGGAGGTTGTGATAAGAGACTATGGAGAAGGAAGGGCTCAAAGGTGGTTGAGCTGGACATGTGCTGCCTCTTGACTGCCCAGAATGCACTTACTCTATGTCTAATAGCTTCCAGCATTCCCTGGGAATCTAATCTGTAGTGCTCTCAATGCAGGTGGAGCTACTTTCACACCCAGCTCAGAAGGGGGCATGTGACCCAGGTCTGCACAATCCAAGCTTCGTAGTCCCCTGACTGCAGACACGGATAATGACAAGCCATGGACTCCATGCTTCTTTGCTGATACTTCTGAGCTAGACCTTGATGCAGTTAGTGACTTCTCAGCCTGGGTATAAGGCTGGCCTGCTTCTGAGAAGTTCGTGATGTGTTGGGGTTTGATGGTAAAATCATGTTGACTTGAGCTGGGACGAATTGCTGACACAATGGCAGGAAAATAAGTCTGTGGTGTACTGGAGGCACACATTGCTCTGTGATAAATAAGCACTGCATAATAGGGACCAGTGTTAATAGCAGGAGGCTGTTAGGGACAAGAGTTTGGGGAATTGTATCATGAGGCATTCTGGAACTAACTCCTGGAGGATTTTAAGATTCAACATGTGATATGCCTCCCAGGTTGCAGTAAACTTCCCCAAGCTTTCCAGATCACTGTGGTACGGGACCTTCTTCGTATGCTCATTCCTGTAGCCTGCTGGAAGTCTTCATGCCAAAGGGTTGAGCCATTGCTCTTTCTCCAGTCACCTGAAGCCACCCCCCCACGGTTCAGGCATTTTGGTTGTTTCTTTTTCCATCTCCAATCATTTCTGCCACCACCAAGGCTAGACCAGGCTTTGCCTCTGGCAGCACTTAAAAGACGTTTGCATTCCATTCATTACAATACTTGGAACTCTTTGGAGACGAGTTACAGAAATCTACTAAAAGAATATAAACTCTTGTTGCAGACATTTGGTAATTTGTTATCGAGTTTTTTTTTCTGTCATAGTTTTGAAACCTGTTCTGTGGAGTCCATGTGTCTTAGGAAGTGCCAGCCAGGACTCGAGGAATCACCCTTCCATTGTCACTGTCATAAATGATCTCCCATTGAGTTTACTCCGCCCTGTGTTTTTGCCTGACATTCTGCTCGCAGCATCTGGCACAGTCTGCGGAGGGAAAACTGCCGTACTCAGCTCTGTTCACCATTCTTTTTTTCCAGGCTGTGCTAACAATGAAAAAGAATCTGAAATTACCTTGTATGGCAATTAGGTATAAAGTGCCACTACCGATGGGACTTAGAATTTTATTCCTTTTTTTTTTCTTTAAAAGACTTTATTTATTTTATTTTTAGAGAGAGAGAGAGGAAGGGAGGGAGAACGAGAGGGAGAGAAACATCAAATGGTTGCCTCTCAGAGGCCTCCACTACTAGGGACCTGGCCTGCAACTCAGGCATATGCCCTGATTGGGATTCGAACCAGTGACCTTTTGGTTTCCAAGCTGAAGCTCAATCCACTGAGCCACACCAGCCAGGGCAGGGACTTAGAGTTTTAGAACTTCCCCTGATGCACAGGGCTCAGGGGGTGATTGTGGATTATAACTGGGGATTTCTATTTATGTCATTCCAAGCGAGGTATGTTTTCCCAGGCTCTAAATCTGACCTTTCTCTGCTTACTGAGTGTTTACTCTCAGGCTTTGAAAGCTACTCATTGCTTTAGTGCCATGATTAATTAATTCAAGAAGTACTTGAATGGCTAAACACAGGAAGTATTCTCATAAACCATACACAGTTGACCCTTGAACCACACTGGGGTTAGTGGTACCAACCTCTGCACAGTTGAAATTTGTGTATAACTTTTGACTCCCCCCAAACTTAAATACTAAATAGCTTGTGATTGACTGGAAGCCTCACTGTAACATAAACCGCTGATTAACACATTTTGCATATTATATGTACTGTATGCTGTATGCTTACAATAAAGTAAGCTAAAGAAAATCATTAAGGAAGAGAAGGTACATTTAAAGCATTTATTTAAAAAAAAATCCACATATAGGTGGACCTGTATAGTTCAGATCTTGTTGCTCAAGGGTCCACTGTACTTGGGCCTGGGTGGCAAATCAGAGATCAGTGACAGGCACTGGTGAGGGCCTTCAGCTATGAGACAGGAGCCCACTCCCCTGTGAATCAGTATTGGGGTGTAGCTCTTGCAGAAGTCAGCCGGGGACAGTGGCAGGAGAAATAATCTCCCAGATACATTTTCCTCGTCTTTACAGAGATATGCAGATGTTGGTCCTGCCTTCAGCCAGAAAAAAGTCTCTAGATTATTCGAAGGGAGAAAGGGTTGGGGGAGATAAAAACAGTACAAGTTCTCTTTTCGCCAGAATAGCGAAGTTTTAAGAACGTTGAAGAGCTTCTGTGGCTCTCTGCTCCCTCTTGTGGTGAAATGGTGTTACTGTTTTCTAACTATGGTACAACTTCAAGTTTGTGCCTAAGGCAGAAATCACCAAGTCGTTCACCGTGAGAACATAGTTAGACTGGATGTAGCAATCCAGTGAGGCAAATACAGAGGATCTATGCAGCATTTGCACACATCTTTCAGAGGGTTAATGAATTCACCTGTGAAAAGTTGTAAATAAGCTTATAGATCCACTGTTTCTACCAAAAGATGGTTTCACACTTTTCCCACAAAATGCTGGGCTGGTTACAGGGATTTTATAATCTGAGGAGGGAAAAAGGCATTGTGATTTCACCCTCGTATTCCAGCTGAGGGTAAATAGCGGGAATTTTCCCTACAAAATAAAAAGTGCAGGATATGAATATCATATTTTACTATATGTGATATAATGTATATAACAACACTGAAATTACTTTATTTATTGGATATTTTATCCTCTACTAGATACAGCACAGAAAGGAGTGGAACAAAGTACACAGTTTAATTGGGAGGTCCCTTTTATAAAAGCCTAAATGGGTTGGGCAGCTGTCCAAGAATATGTGCTAGAAATAGGTTCTGTTTTTCTATAAAAAAATGAGTTGGCAGCCCATTTTAAAGTGCTGTGCATTGATTTGGGATTGTCCTCATTAGGGCCAAGGGCACCCATTGTGTCGCTTAGTAGTTTTTAGAACTTTGGTTAATTATGCTCAAGCAAAAGAAAGGTGGGTACTTTTCAGGCACAGGCCCTCTAAAGACCTTCTGTGACTGGCCTGGCTACTTGGGCATGGCCAGGGTAGCTGTAAACACTTGTCTTCCCTGGTGCGGTAGGCTGCTTCTGCTCTGAGAGTATTCCAAGGGAATACCAAGGGGGTATTCATGCCCTTATGCCATCTCTTCTCTTTGAGTGTAAGTTGGACTTACTGACTCGCTTTCAATGCATTGAATGTTGCAGATGTTAATGGGATGTTACTTCCAAGATTACATTGCAAAAGGACTATGGCTTTCCAAGACTTGGAAACAGCCAAGATGTCCTTCAGTAGGTGAATGGATAAATAAACTCTAGTACATCTCCACACAATGGAATATTATTTAGTGCTAAAAAGAAGTGAGTTATCAAGCCATGAAAAGACGTGGAGGACACTTAAATGCATATTACTGACTGGGAAGCCAATTCGTGAAGGTTACACATTGTATGATTCCTACTATATAAGGACGTTTAAGGCGGTGAAACTATTCTGTGTGACACTGTGACCGTGGGTGAGTGCCATCATACAATTGTCAAAACCCACGAAATGTACAACGCCAACAGTGAGCCCTAATATAAACTATGGACTTGGGTGGTAATGATGTGTCAAGGTGGGTTTATCAATTGTAATAAACATCCCACACTGGTGTGGGATGTCACCAGTGTGGAGGCAGATGAATATGAGAAGTCTGTTTACTGCTTAATTTGGCTGTAACCCTAAAACTGCTCTTAAATATACATATATACGTATACACATACATACATATATATATAATATATTTTAAAAAAGACTACGGCTTCTATGTTGGTGCTTTCTTTTGCTCTCTCGTTTGCCCTGTTGTTAGTGACCTTTGGGAGAGGCCCAGATGACAAGGAACGAATGTGTCCAGCCAACAGCCAGCTGAAACCAGACGTCTGCCAGGGGCCCAGACGAACCTTGAAGCGACTGCAGCCACCACGGCACCTCGAGTACTGCCTCGCACCAGACATTCTGAGAGGAGCGCAGGTCAGTCATGTCCATATTTCCTGATGCGGACCCGGCCCGCAGGTCCGTGTGTTGTGGGTGTTTACGCTATGGCTGCGATGAACAAACTCAAACGGACTAAAGGAATCCGGTGGAGAAAAGGGATAGCTTGGCCACTCTCAGGGAGAGAGAGGGCCCCAACCTCTGCCTGGACAGGCTTTTATTGACACTCTGGGTACGTTACATCAAGGATGGTCCTCATTTACTGTGCACAGGTTCACTTTAGGTGGTTATCCTTTATAGACAACAAATGAAAGAATGTTGCCAATTACTTCAAAGAGAAAGGCCATTTGCAAATGTAAAGGGGAGAAGGATGAGCTGTTTACACTCATACTTGGGAAGTCTAGTGCAGATCACAGTAAACCTCTGCTGTCTGGATCCCAGGTGAGGGAGTTTTTTAGCAAGAGCAAGTTTCCAAGCGACCTAGGAGTAATGCATGCCTGATTCCCCATGGGAGACCGATCCACAGATGTCTCTTGCATGCCGAACACGCATCTGTCTGTTTTCAGAACAGAGCTGAGCTACAAAAGACATTACCACGTGGCTAGGTTCCCTATAATGTCCTACCCATAGAAATTGAGATAAATAAATGTTTGTGATTTTAAACTGTCTAGGTTTCATGGTAATTTCTTACATAACAGCAGACACCTAAGATACTTGTTAAGCCACCTCTCATATACAATTTTAAAGAGATTCTTTAATACTAAGCATTAGATGATAAGTGCTTTAACTCATAGTTCACGCTAGGAACTCTATGAACAGTGAAGCTGAAGTATATCCAACCCAACCAGGCATCGAACCCACAACAGTGGTGCATTAGGGCCCTGCTCTTGCCAACTGAGCTACCCAGCCCGGGTGAGGGGTCACTTTGAAGTAAAAGTAACTTGTATGACTTTCTAGAACTTTTTGGCATTTTCTTTTCTTTTCATTTTTAATTGAATTTATTAGGGTGACATTGGTTCACAAAACCATACAGGTTTCAATAAAACCTCATTGGCACACTGCATTGTGCACCCATTGTCCCAGGCAGTTTTCCGATTCCACATCTTCACTTCTCTGTGTTGAATAGTTAGGCCTTTCCTACAGACGACAATCATAGCGGGATATTTTATACATATTTATCTTAGAAGCTGATAGAACAAGCAGGCAAAATATCAGTGAGGATATAAAAGACTTGAGTAGTGTGATCTGCAAATTTAACTTAATGGCCATATATAGAACCCTGAGCCCCAAAATGCACATTCCTTTTAAGCACACCCGGAATCTTTCCTGAAATTGACCATGTGGTGGTTCATAAAGCCAATCTCAATATATTTAAAAGAATTGAAATCAAAGTATGTTCTCTGATTATAAATCATGAAGCTCAAAATCAACAACAAATAGATTACTAGGAAATTCCCTTATGTCTGGTATTATGAAGTATACCTGTAAATTAATCATGCATCAAGAAAGACAGGATAATAGAATTGGAAAACATTTTAAACTGGAAGACCTCAAAGGTTTCTAGGAGTCTATGAGAGGAGGGGAAGGGAAGCAGGGCTGAGGGCTGTGGATTGTAATGATGTGTTGTGGAGTCTAAGCGAGACAGAAAGGAAGACAGAAAGAGACTATGCGTATTGAGAGAGCCATGGGGGTCAATGCGTTGAAGGTCAGGGTCATAGGGAAGAATTCTGCAGTGAGGGTACTTGATCTGGAAAGGTCAAATATTTGCATATGAGGCTTCAGGAGTGGTAAGCTTTTTGGTAAGAACATGTCCAGGGTGTGACCGTGGAAGGTAATGGCAACAGATTGAATGCTTTTAAAAAGTCACTGGGAGTGAGAGAACTAAGTTAGTAGGAAGCAAGGTGTTGGGTGGACCATGCACATGGATTCTGAAATCTCCAAGCAGAATGAAGGGATTTGAGGTGAACAGTAAGGTAGTGGGAATAAACTGTGTGATGAAAAAGGAGTTGTGAAAAGAAAGTGGGAAGGTTAAAAGCAAATGAGATAAGAAATTTGGTGGTAAATCCCAAGCTGCTCAAAGTTAGCTGTGTCGAAGAAGCAGGTGCACAAGGTAAGCCAGGTTTATTCCTAAAGAACACTTCACTGGGTACACTTTTGAAAGAAAGACAAAAAGTGGCAGAAGCTCATCACGTCCCGAAAACGGTTTTCATCATTTATACAATGCACAAGATAATTGGTTGCTTCTCACTGAGAGAAACCAGCCAGGTTCTTGCCGCAATACTGATTGGGGTGCTCTCAGCCTCACAGTGCAGTTTTACTTAGCATGCCTCTTCCTGCTGCTGTCCACTTCTCTCTGAGATGGTTTTCTCAATACGCACGGCTGCTTGTGGTTTCTCTAAGGGAGACACACATCCAGTGCATCGGGTCCGTGCCTAGCACAGGCTTCAGAAGCTGCACAAATACTGTTTTCTTTAGCATGGTGTATCTGCTTGTAATTGAGTTGCTTTGAAGCTACAGAATGTAGGGAGTTTCATGGAGCTTGCATTATTTTAAGCAGTTATTCATTTGCATAATTACACAAGTACATTTTCATGTAAGGATTAGATAAAGCAAGAGTCACCTCCATCACTGCCATGGTCCCCAACTCATGTCCAGAACTAGCCAGTTATAGGGTGATATGTTCTCCTGGGTTTTTCTCTATTTATTTACTTTCCTATAAATGTACAGAGAGGAATATGTAGTTTTGTATGTCAGATCATTTTATTCCACTGCCATTCAAGGGCTTCCCATGAAAAAGTATAGAATAAAATCCATACTTTCCACTGTTGCTCAAGTAAGACTTCATACAATCTGGTCCTTGCCTACCTCTTTGACCCCCGCTCATGCCAGCCAGTGCGAAGATGTTCTTCCCATAGAGCCTTTGTGTGTGTTGCTCATTCTGCTCAGAAAACGCAGCGCCAATCCTTGCTTCACTGGTTCTTAACATTCAGCTCTCAGCCCCAGACTGATCTCCTTGTAAGCCTTTCCTAGACACCCTCTCTAAATGCATACCGCCCTCCCCTGTCTCCAATACCAGACTCTTCTGAATCCCATCACCTTGTTTCAGGCAAAAGAGCCACAACGCTGGAGTTCGAATCCTTACTTCGCTACGTGCTAGCTAAGTTACTTAACCTTCTTTGCACTTCAGGTGTCTCATCTGAAAAATGAGGATAATTATAGCACCTACTTTGTAGATTGCTTTGAAACCAAATGGGTGAATATCTGTAAAACACCAAGCATTTGCGATTATGCAGAATAATTTATTTGTAGAGTTGTCATCTCACTTCTCCAGAATGTAAGGTGTGCACGGGCAGGCCCTTGTCTGGCTTGTTCTTTGCGCAGTGCCTGACTCATAGCGGCCTTAGTAAATCAAGGCTGAATGTGTGGATATTTAAATCTTACTTCCTGTGTGCCCATGAGATAAGTTTAAAATGGAAAATGTGGTCCCACTTTTCTTAAGCACTTTCACTTTTATACACTGGCCGCTACCAGGGGCTATCACCGGATCTTGTGCTGTTATACTATTGATAGAATGAATACACAGTAAGTCCTCACTTAACGATAGGTTCTTTGACTGTTACGTGAAACGATGCACACTGAAACCAATTTTACCACAGGCTAACTGATCTAAACAAGTTAAGTTCCTACTCATCTCTGTGCCATAATAAGATGTTGAACAAAACGATGCTTTTTGAAGACCTGCTGTAAATCTTCTAATATCTGCAAAGTAGGATCCTGACTGTAATTCTCTTGTGTATTGCTTTTCCAAAGAGCACAGGATACATAAGGTCAGTGTAGCAGCAGCCACAATCCCATGCTCTTTAGAAAAACACCGGCGGCAGTTATCACAAGCAAAAGCGACATTGCCAACCCCAGCGCAATCCAGACCTATGCTGCAGTTGCCAGCCAATTGGTTTAGGGTTATCTGGGGGGTGGAGCAAAACTTCTTGTTTGAGCTTGTCCGTTCACTAGTCATATGTGCCAGCTGGCCATGGTCTGTGAATCTAAGCTCAACTGGGAAAATCTTTTGTAAAGAGGTGAGCTGGGCTTCTATATGCTGCCAGGAACCTTGATGAAACCCAAGGCTTTCTCCGGCAGTGTTGTAGCTGCCGTTACCACAAAGATGGGGCTTCACAGGCTCAGTGAGGGCAGACTGCCACAAACTTTCCTCCACTAAAAGATGCACGTACATTTTTTCCTGCAATTTTGTTGTTGTTGTTGCATAAGTTCCAACCTGGGTCATCTATCCAAGGCTACAAAACAAGATTAAGGAGAAAAAGATCAGTAACAATTTAACTAGATTTCTATCTACTCAGCTGAGCTTGAGAAAAAGCCCAGTCTAAAGTCCTTCTAGGGTGCTAACAATGGGTCCGAAGTACACACAAAGTACAGCTGCCTTGCAGGGAAGTGTCTCCTCCAGAGCTTTTGTGACCCCAGGAAAGAAGTTTCTATCTCTACCCAAGGCTTGATCCTGACTTATGCAGTATGTGGCCCTGGAAAGCTGGTATTGACTCCCAGATGAGTCTATTTTTTTTTATTAGGATCACCTGCAGTGGTTTCCAAGTGCCACTCAGCCTGTGCGGCTGCAATCTCAAATCAGCTGCAGCTCGGTGACAGCTGACACAACTTGCGGGGAGCCAGAGGGTAGGGATCAGAATCCCTGCAGTCCAGAACCACGGCCACATCACGGCACAGGTGGTCTGCTGAAGATGCCACTATCCTTGCAGCTGGACACTGGACGCTGCCATTTGTACCTCTGGCACTCCTGCCATTGAATGTTGCCCACTCCCACTGGAGCTGATGTCATTGTGGCTTCTTCCATATATTACCAGAATGGAGTTGGTATAGCTTGTCATTCCACTCCAGGTCAATGCCTTAGGAGAAGCATCTGACTCGTAGGACTTAGGTTATGTGCTATGCCTAGTTGCAAGGGAGGGTAGAAAGGTGAGTATCTGGTCTGTTCAACCTCTGAGGTAGGAAACAGACAGAGGTACTTTATTCTCCAACAACTGCAAGCAAGTTTGGAGACTGAGAAGCAAAAAATAGAATACTGTTTTACTGTAATATCCCTTTCTGACCTCCCAGCATCAGGGCTAAGCCATAAAGCTTAGTTTCTCCTTAGAAAGTGACCCTTACAAAAGAGACATCCATAAAGTCGGAGCAGAGAGGACAAACCTAGGAGTTCTGACCAGCAGGAACGATTAAGTAGCTTTTACTGGGAGAGGAATACAAAAGATTGGGAGGGTAGATAATAGGGGCCCTGGTTGGCCTGGGTTCTTCAGGGACCTGACACCCCTTGTCTTCTTCCTGGCCTTGGCCTGAAGAGATGGGTCAGTGAAAAGGACAGAAGCACCAGATAGATTTTGACTCTGAGAAGACAATGCCATGCAAGTGACCTTGAATCGTCACAGGGTGACTGCAGAAGAATGGCAACAGCCTTGTTCTTGGTCTGTGTGATGAGCTAGCTGAAGGTCCTATACCTGTTTCTCTTGGCTCTTGGTTGGCATATTTTTGTTTTTTTAAAATTTTATGTGAATAATGAAAAATTTTGTCATGTTTAGACTTACGTAGAGATTGCTAAACCAGCTCACAGGGTAAAACATAACGCACAGCAGATTCTCAGAATACTGAAACCTACACACTAATGTAAATGATACAGAGGCTAGATTGGAATTGGGACCCAGTGTAGGTGAGTGGAGGACCCCGAGACCCTTCAATTATGCTGAGAAAACAAACTGCAAGTTTTATCTGCTATCAGTAGGTGGCTGTCGGGGCGGGGGTGCGGGAAACAGAGGCCAACATGGCTTTAAGGACCTAGAACCCCTACCCTTGCCAAACCTTCCTTCTATGTTAGGGTGAAATACAGGCTATGAGAGGGGGGAGGGGCAAACCCTGAAAGACAGCAGCATTTGCCCCAAACAGACCAAATTTTAATTTTTCAATGGAATTTACTGGGGTGACACAGGTGAGTAAAATTACACAGGTTTTGGGTACACAGTTCCACAAAACATTATCTGTTCGTTGTGCTGCGGGCTCGCCACCCCAAGTGAAGCCTCCGTCCAGTACCACTTGTCTTCTGTGACGCCCCTCCACAATCCAGACTGAGGTATTTTTATCCGGTAAATTCAAGTTTCCTTTTCCGACTGCCTTCCCATAAGAGGGAGGACTTGAGAGCAAGATGAGACAATTAGAGAAAATAATCTACACTTCTCCAGGAGTAGGCAAACATAGGGTTACAGTGGTGAGTATGCAAAACAGTTTATTCTTGTGTTATTATCTATTAATTATTGTATTATTCTCTATACAAACAACTACATAGTTACTTTTTCCCACCCCTGAATAGCAACACTTTTTGTAGTGTTTTAAACTACACACCTCACTGTACTCCTGTGACTGAAATCCCTAAATCTGTATTGCCTCTCTTTCATATTCAAGACATGTTTAGTTGGGCACATACTGCATTATGCACTTGCATTCACCCATACTTGTTGGCTCTGGTCTGGGACTCGCCACTGCCCATCTGTGAGTCTGGGAAATGGAGTGTCGGCTCCCAGCAGCGAAAGCCTTAGTTCTGCTCCCCCTTGCAGGTCTGTGGCTGAAGGCACCTCATGGTAAATTACAGCTGGGGTGATTCTGCACTTATATTTCTGAAAGTAGGAGTAATATACACAGCCTTTTCCCCAGGGATTATGGGATTATATGGAAACATTACAATGTAAGATACAAACAGATACCCCCACAAGGACATCTGGGCACTTCTGCCAGGTGGAGCTTAGAGAAAGGGCCAGTGCACAGTTCACTAGGCCTCCTCCTGGGACCTAGTCTGAGGAAATTTGGGTCTGCTGCCTTGCATAGCTCCTTCAGCTTTCTCTACAGGAAGCAGGGGCATGGAGACCAAAGTCTATGAACTGTCTCAGAGGCTTACCCTTGAACCTAGAATTCCCATACGGTCATGCCCAAGGCTCCCTTTTGCATCTTGATTCGGGCCTGGATTAGAAATGTCTGTGGTCTACGCCTCCAGGCCTTCCTCGTGACCAGTAAACAGAGAAGGTGGTCATTGTTCTGAACCAAGGGTGGACTTGCCGTTGCCGAGAGCAGCAGGTGCAGTGGCTGCAGAGCCAATGCCAGCATGGGACTGCGAGGGGGACTCAGTCTCTGGGCAACCGGCCCCATTGGTTGGAGGTGGCACTGGGGTGGTGAGGCCCTGGCCCAAAGCTTTAAAAGTGATCTTTCTTGCCATATATAGAGGTGCTCCCTGGAGTAATCCTGCTCACAATCATTCTCTGCACTGAATTAGAACACCTAAGTGTGACCTGACTCACTCTGCTTACTTCTGAGGCCTTTCCCTCTCCCCTTCCCTGCACTCTAGCTAGTGTTTTCATTGCCTGTAGTCCTCCTTTATTTGCAGATTTCACTTCTTAAAGCACTTTGTGTGACATCTCCTTTGGAAAGTTTTCCCATTTCTTTCCAGCAGGGATAGGATGTGCTTATTTGACACCACTAACCGACTTTTACACATTTGCACAAGTCTTAGCACGCTGCACCGTTATTGAAGGTTTACCACGTGACAAGCTCCGAAGGACCTTACTGTTCATCTGTACACTTGTACTCTGTTTAATGAATTACATACATCAGAGGACTGTTATTAACATACAAACCAAAAATCACTTAGGAGCACTTGTGAAATTTTTTTGTCCCGAGGTTGAATTTTGGGGGGTCATCGTGGGGGTCCTCGACTCCGCATTTTGTGACAGTTCCTGAATGATTTTCATGTAGGAGGTGCAGAGATAACATTCTGAGAAATCTTTACCCATTGGTAAGGGCGCCATTCTTTCTTAGGAACTATTTTGAAAGTTACTAAAGGATAGGGGCTGTATCCTATTTCTCTAGGGTAGCGCCTGAATCCGGAAGACACTTGTTGAGTGAATGTCAAAAGAACAGATGAATGGATAAACTCAAAGTGCCAAGTCAGGCATTTTACCACGCGGGTCCCCGCAGCTCCTCCTATAACCACTTCCAGAAGCAGAAACGGCCTTTGCAACCAAGCCTTTTGCTTCTCCCCGGCTGGAGGCACGACGGACTACATTTCCCAGAGGGCCGAGGACCTACGCGCAGGCGCACTTGGAGAACTACGGCGTCCGTCTCCTTCCCAGAAATTGGCAGGTCACTCGCGTCCTGCCTCTGCCCGTTTGTCGCCTCCCTGTCGGGCAATCTGAGCTCCAGAGGTTCTGCTTGTCTTTGAGTCTGTTTGTCGTTGCGGGCAGGACTCATGGCCTCGCCACTGCGGTTCGACGGGCAGGTGGTCCTGGTCACCGGCGCGGGCTCAGGTGAGCGCGCGAGGGCTGCAGGGCGAGCCCCCAACACGGGCCCGGAATTCGTGCGCAGCCACGGTTGTCGCGGCGGGGTGGGAGGGCGTAGGAGAGCTGCTGTCGGGACGCCGACGGTGTTGCGGAGGGAGGGGGGTGGCTGGCCCCCCTTGAGTAGGGGGCCAGAAACGCCTGCCTAGTGACAGGGTCAGAAGCAGCCGGTTCCCCCGTCTCTCCTCCGGGGAGCCTCCCACGGGCCCAAGTCTTGCGGGAGGAGGGAGGCGGGGGTGCGCTGCGGGTTGTGGGGTCAGGTGAAAGTCCTAAGTGACGCTTGTCTCTGCGCACCAATCGCTACTCTTCTGCCCATAGACTCTCTGAGGCTCTCTTGGGGCTTTTAAAGGTTGCGGAAAGGTTACTGGGTGCTGCAGTCACCCCCAGAAGAGTATCATCAGTTCCTTGCCTTTGAAAAGTCATTCTTTTAGTGTTTCTTTTCCTCTGGGGGATGGTGTTAGGCTCTCTTGATTCTTACTCCTAGGAAGGGCTCCTTTAAAGAGGGCATCTAAGAGTTCTCATTGAGTTTGTGTGCTTAAGACAAGCACCATACAGTCGTCCCCACTTACCCGCGATTTCAGTTACCCTTGGTCCAAAAGCATTAAATGGAAAATTCCAGAAATAATCCGTAAGTTTTAAATTGTGCACTGCTCTGAGCAGCGTGATGAAATCTTGAGCAGTCCAGCTCTGTCCAGCTCTCGATGTGAATCATGCATTTGTACGGTGTATGTGCTTTTATGATAAAGGGAGATCGCTGACATATTTGAGAGAATTGTATTGCTTGGTTGTAAATTGAGACATTTCTCTGATTAACTTAGGCCAGTCTCTTAGAGACCTACTCCTTTTCTTTCACTGGATGATTTTCTGTGTTAGCATAATTTTTTGCATTCCAATCATGAATATTTGATTTATCTAAAAACCCCATGTTTAGAACAAGTGCTTCTGCTTTGATCTGATAAAGTATCAGAAGGCTTGAGTTATGTTGGCCGAGTTCTCTCTTATTCAGAGTGGATTAAATGTTAAAATAAATTATTTGGTGATATCTTTAATTTATATTTTAGGTTCTTCTTAGAAAGAGCCTGATACTTTAGCCATCTCAATTTGTTATTTGTATGCTTTTTTATCAATTAATTTAAATCACCAATTTGTCAACTAATTTAAATAAAAAATATGTACATGTTAAAATAATTTAAACAATACAAAAGTAAACCTTCCATCCTTAGTTGCTAGTCACACAGTTCTAGCCCTTAGCAGTAAACACTAATTGCCAACCTCACATATTTTTCCTGAGATACTCTGTACCTGTAAAACTTATATAGGTATGTATTCATTTTTGGATGTGCAGATATACACCTTGTATCTTTGAGTTGGAATTAAATGTTTAATTGCTACTTAATTAAGAATTAAATGTATGTTTGGTGATTGTGTCATTAAAGCCCAGTGCAGGATATAGAAATCACTAGATGTCTGAAGCAGAACAAGATTGAATTTAGCCGTTTGTATTCTAGGCAGTTCCCCTTGGAATGGCTTGTGGAACAATACAGAAGTGGTCCATTTGGAGCCACATCTTGTGAATCTGCCATTTAAACTGCCACAGCCCAAGTCATTATTGGATCTCAGAGCGCAGAGATTGGAACCTGGCGTCCAGAGATTAGGAGGCTAGATCAAGAAGTTGCTACATCCACCGTTTCTCAATGCCTAGGAAGCTTCAAGAAGTCAGCTTCTTAACCAGCAGCAACAGCTAGAAGCCACAGTAAGGTGGCTTCTGCCTCATTGTAACTTTACAGATGTCACAGTAATACATTTAATGGTGGAATACAGTTTTAAGCTTTCTAACCTCTGCAGGTGAAGAGGGTGAAATACAGGATGAGAGTACAAATGAAGACATTGTGATGTGATTAATTGCTCACCAGTTACTTTAAAACAGGGGTTACGTTGAGTGGACCCCCCAAAATTATGCTAACACTTGCTCAACTTTTTGATTATTTTGTTTTTCATTAGGACTGGGCCGAGCCTATGCCCTGGCTTTTGCTGAAAGAGGAGCATCAGTGGTTGGTAAGTTGATATTTTTTTCTTTTTAGTTAGTAGTTGGTAGCTAAAGTACTACAGTCTTTACAAGCCAGCCACGTTTGTCGTCAGATAATTTGCAAAGGTCAAATTTTATCACTTATTTTTTCTTCTGCCAGCAAAAAATTTTCCCCGTTGAGACTGACTTTGTAACTTACTTTTTAAAGTAAGCTAGTTTCACAGAATTTGCAACTTAATAGAATTGATAAAGATGAGATGTCATTCATTGTATGAAAGGAAGTTACTGCATTTGGTATGCTGTGGGCTATAGTTTTTGGAGGTAGAAGGCTGAGGCGAGATAAATCTCTAAGTGTAAATATATTACTAAGATGAAGAAGTAAATGCATTTTGAGAACTGGAAGGTTAAAGTCAGGGAATCCTAAGTATTTTTTAAAAATCTCTTTAATTAAAAATTTTCAAATGGAAATTTTTTACAATTTTTAAAATTTTTAATTGAAGGGGTAGTTGCTTGAGTTTTTTATGAAGGGTGAGTTGTAAGAGCTGCATTGAAGAATCCCGGAGGTGGGAGTTTTAGTAATCTAAATGGTTGGATTGGCCTGCTGCACTGGGTAGGTGGTACGGGCGCAGGAGCAGGTTTGTCCACAGCCAAGTCTTTGTGGGGAATAACTGAATGAGTGCTCGGTGCAGGGTGGGTGGGTAGGGGAGGCGTTGTGGCCCAGTATTTATGAGTATCTTTTCTGGGGTAAAATTGTTGGCTCACGACAATGACTTCCCAGTCGCAGTTTTCCCACATCTTACTAAGGAATACACAGAGACAGATTTTCCCGAAGTTGTTTATGGAGACCTAAGAAAAGAGTGAGGAAGAAACCAGATTTTCCAAACAAAGAAGACCTAACTAAGCCAGACATTAAATACACCCTCATCCCTCACTGTGGATATGTAGCTTATCTTTAAGGAAAGGACACAGAGACTTTGGATGTTGCTTTTTTAAGATCATTGCCCATGTCTGTTAATCCGCTCTGCCTGTGGCGAGGATGCATTTTGACATTGTCATATTTGGCTAGGGGTGTATAGTTTAGGTCCTCTTTGTCAAATTTTCCCAGGAGTATTTCATGTCTGGCCTAATGACACATGTTGTTACTGTTTTTTTTCTTTTCTTTTCTCTTTTTATATTGCAGTATATTTCTTAATATTTTTACCTTAGAATTTTAAATTTATTTTTACTCAATTCTGTAAGTGCAATGACCTTATTTTATCTTCTGTATCTTCTAAAGGACCTAGAATATTGCTTTGTGCAAAGAAGGTGCTTTGTTTATTTTTATTTTTTTATTGTTTGACATAGGCTTTTTTTGGGGGGGCAGGGCTGGTGTGGCTTTGAGATTGGTTGAATAAATTTCTAATTTTTTTTTGTTGTGACTAAGATAAAATTTTAGGTTATAAATGTGTTTTATGAAAAATTTACAGCAACGTGTTTTTGTGGGGATCAGTTTTCCTGTATTTGTGACTTTTGTTAAATTCTGATTAGGAGTTTTGAGTTTTAAGAAAAAGGCAAACAGGGACAGTGTGTCTATTTACTTTGTGTTGCCTTATAGGTGGTATTTCAGCATGTGCTGGTGAAAGTCCAAAATGAGAGAAAATTCCTGTCTTGGAAAAATATTTGCCAAACTAGGCCGAGGGAGCCAGATTTAGATTTGTGTAGGGTAGAGGTCAATCTGTGAGAAACCTGGTTTCTCACCGCCTTTGTACTGCCTTTTTAGCCTCTGAGCTTTCTTGGCCACGAATGGGCTGTGTTCTTTCTTAACCACCATTGCCCTCTACTTCAGCTTTTTAAAACATGGATACCCTGGCTCTAGATTGCATCACAAGTGGTAACATTTCTCCTGTTAATATTTGTTCTGCCCAGCCTTTTTTCTGCCTGAGTAAGCAAAATATAGTAAAGTGGAATAAACAGACTTCGGATCTTATGACATCAGAGTGTCTTGTTTGTGGAAAAGTGATTAATCAGATAAATCTATGACTAGCTCAGAGGCCAATAAGAAGTAAGACCTTAGGAAATAGAGTAGCTTGTTTCTTCTGTAAGTCAATTTTTGCTAGATTATATTGGGTTAACAAACAGATTTAAGTGGTTTACAATAAAAAGGATTATTTCATGCATACAGACCTTTCAGCTTCTGGTCAGCTGTGTCTCAGCTCTGTGTGTCTTCCAGGATCCCAGATAAAGGAGCAGTTTCTATCTGGGACGTTGCTATTCTTGGGACAGAGGGAAAACAATAGATCTACTCAGTGTCTCTGGAAGCTTCTGTTCAGAAGTGACATTCCTTTTCCACTCACATTTCATTGGCCAAAGAAAATCACTTGGCCAAGCCCAAAGTTTAAGGGCATCACTTAAGATATATATATTCTCTAACTTCATGTTAATATGATTGCTACATTTTATATTCCATAATGTAAAACATGGGATATTTAAATCTGGGTATAAGAACTGCTAAGCCTTTGCCTGACATTAAAACAGGTGACACTTAGTTTTACATAAATTACATCTTTCAGAAAATGTTTGCGCGTATCTGAGGAAAGTGCTGGGAATGGAGTTGTTCTGAGGCTTCCTCGGTAGGCGAGCCATACCCAGTTTTCTGGTAGTACAGGTGTCCTCAGGGCGTGAACGCGGTGATCGAAGTGTTACAGTAAGAAGAACCTTTTCTTTGACAGTGAGAAAGGCAGAAAGTTTTCCATTCCTGAACCGAAGGAGTAAAACCATTCAGTAACTGAAATTACAGTTTTTTTCAAGTAAGATTAATGTGATTTCTTTTCTGTGCTGCAGTTGCATAGCTGGTAAAGATGAGTCTTAAGTTCCTGTGGTCTGATCAGATCCTGTGCTTTGACAGCTGTGTGATCACGAGAGCTGAAAGGTGAATTATACAGGTGAAAGTGAATTGCTTTTGAAGTTAGGTCAGGCCACAAATGCTGGCTTCGCTTCCTCATTACATGACCTCTCTGTATATTAGTAGCCACCTTGCCTGACTTCCAGAATTATGGTGGGGATTAAATGACACAAAAAATTAAAGCCCCTTGTAAAGGGAGAAGAAAGAAGCCAATGCTAGGCACTGTGTTCATGAACTGGATTTGTCAAAGTGAGCCTGAGGTCTTGTTCACTCAGGAGGGCATCCAGCCCCTTTATATGAATCATGTTTATCTTATAGATGCTTAGAGAAAAGTGCCTGCCTTAGGCGCTGGTACCGTCTCAAGTATAAGTAAGCACAGTGCCTTGCTTCGTGATCATGAAGACATGTGTGCCAGTTGAGTGAGTAAGTTAAAGTCATATGGCACAAGAAGAAAGATGACAAGAAAGCACATTTGGTTTCCATCTTTTGTTATTGTTGCTCAGTTACAGTTGTCTCTATTTTTTCCCCTTTGCTCTCCCCTGCCCTGCCCACCCCCACCTCCCACGTTCAGTCCCTTTCCCACCCATTGTCTTGTAATGAAATGGGCTGCGTGTGCAATGACCACATCTTCTTGTGCATGCTTGTGACCTTTTATTAGAAAAAAAGCAGAGAGACCTGTCAAGTTCTTGCAGTAAGCTGCATGCTGTAATGAGGGTGCTTTAGACAGGTGGTTAAGATGCAGGGGGTGCAGGGAGGTTAAATTCCAGGGAGGTATATTTTGAAGGCAGATGTGGTACGGTTTGCTGATTTACTGATGTGGGTTGTCATGGTCAGAGAGGGGTAGAGTGGCCATTTACTGAGATGGGAAAGACTGAAGGCGGCCAGCTTGCAGAGAGGAAGCATTCCTGTTCGACACTCAGATGGGGATATTAAGTAGGAGTGGGGTATAGGGCTCCGTAGTTGGGGGGACAGGTTGAAGCTATATAAATCGGAATATTCTCAGTTTAGAGATGGCATTTAAAGCCAGGAGACTGGACCCCATTACCCAGATGGTGAGTGTAGATAAACCACCGATTTTCGACCTTTTTCATCTCGTGGCACACATAAACTAATTACTAAAGGTCTGCAGCACACCAAAAGTATATTTTTTACAGATCTGACAAAAAATAGATATATTTTTAAAAATTCTCTCTTGAGGATGTATTTATTGATTTTACAGAAAGAGGAAGAGGGTGAGGTGGACAGAGAGAGAGGAAGGAGGGAGAGAGGGAAACATCGATGTGAGAGAGAAGCATCGATTGGTCCTCCAGTACTTGACCCAACCGGGAACTGAACCTGCTACCTTTTGGTGTACAGGACCACACTCCACCAACTGAGCCACCTGGCCTGAGCAGTATAATTGTGATTTACTTATACTGCACGGCTATTGTTGTGTTGGCTGCTGTCATTTTTTAATTTGACAGTCTTAAGGGAAAAGAGGTCAGTGCCCCTGACTAAATTTTCAGGTATTGTGTGCTTTAAAGATGCTTGTGGCACCCTGGTTGAAAATCGCTGAGATAAACGGAAGTCTAAGGCCTAAACTCTGAATGACTCAGTCTCTCATTTTCAGTTTCTTCTCACTGTAAGGATACCTTTGATGTCTTCTTGTTGTTCAGATGAAGAAAATCAATTAAAAGGACCTAATTTAAGACGTTGCTGTCTAAACTGCCCCACATTTTTGAGTCTTTCAAATATTTAGCTACATTTATGGCTATTCTGGAAAAGATTTCTCCTGAACTACGGTGATGTATCTTTCTCCAAAGCAGTGAAAATGACATGGCGACTCCGTGTTTTTTCCTTTTTCCTTGGCTGTCAAGAAGCTTAAGGGTAAATCCGGTACTGTCTCCAACTAGAGTAGTCTATGCTTTCAGTAGGTTTGTCTTTCCCTTAGATAGCATTTTGTTAATTTTTCTGTTCGTTAATAGCCCCTGCATATGTATTTTATGGTTAAGTCACTTAAATACTTTTGGTAGCATTCAGGACATAAACAATATAGGAGGAAATCCCCTTTGGGCCCACAGCTCTAAAATCAAGGAAATATTCTTAATGCTATTGTTTGCTGTAAGAAACTTTATCAAAATGGGGAAAAGGCATCAAACATAGAGTATAGAAATGTCTAGAGGGCCATCCAAGGAATGGTTAATAGCAG